>SZWC01023897.1:8375-19324 GCA_023375785.1 Penium margaritaceum
GGGGGGGGGGGGTGGAATCTGGTACCTGCCATGGGTGGCGGGATAATCTACCACCAGTGATCTGAGTCCGTCTCCAAAGACCTCCAAATGCTCCAGGGCCATAAAAGAAGCAACCAGAAGACACTCCTTGACCAGGAGGAACTTCTCCTTGACTTCTGGGTGAGGAAAGGTGCTCGGACGAGTCATCGTCGAAGCACCTCCCGTTGCCTAGCGAGCAAGGCAAGGTGGGCGGCACCACCAAGGGTTATTTCAACGGCCATAGCAGGGGCTCTATTGCTCCAATTTGGGCGTGCTTGGATATGTTGGAAAGCTTAGATTGCAGGCTATAAGGATATGATGTAATCTCACTATGCTAACTAACAAAAACGTGTTTTGATTCAGATCTACTGAATGCGACGTGTTCTACCCACTCACATCCGTGATCCTTGTTCTCCACACTCTTCATCATTGGTGTCTATTGGCTTCCCCAAACACTGATAGCGTGCTTCAGTGAGAGCTAGGCAGCCTTGAGGGTGCCTCCACACCCACTAGTGCCAAAACTTCCTTCTCTGTAAAGACCATTGTCATGCCATTATCAGTTATCTTACAGGCGAAGAGCAGGCTGGCTGTGAAGGAGGGCAAGTAGACAACCCCCTATAGCTTGAAGTTGGAATCTCCACCATTGACACCCACTGTGACCAGCTTGTCAGCAATCCTAGCAACTGTCTCAATCTTGCCCTTGGCAACTCTGAAGTTCTTGTTGAATGGAGCACGAGAGATGAAGTCTCTCCTCCTGTAAGTGGTGTGTTTGTTTGTGCCCGAGTCAAGGTCCTAGGCTCCTAGCCTGAGTATCGCCTTCCCTTTGTTGGAGGTGCGCTCAGCTATCAAGCTTGTGGGATCCTTCCCACCATTTTCCCCTCGCCATTCATCCTCGTCTCCTCCCTCTCTCTTGGGTACATGGCACTCTCGAGCCCAGTGTCCAGCCTTGCCATAGTTATGGCAGTTCCCTCGGCGCTTTCCACCCCTTCCACTGTTGCTAGTGCTGTTGCTTCCCTTGTACCCTCAGGAGGAGGCATTTCGGAAGGTGCCGCTGCTCCGTGATGCAAAGGCAGCCATGTTTGTTTCACTGCTACTACAATGTATGGCTTCATTCCGTACATACTCAAAGAGGGTGGTATAGAAAACTTCATCTTCAGTCCACCCTCCAATCACCGTTATCATGGGACTCCAACTTTCCCACAACGTCATCACAATTATCATGGCCTGCATATCGCATTTAAGGTCCCACCCCATGCCAGAGGCTTGTTGCAAGAGCGTCTCAAGCTTGTGCATAAAGGCGGAGACATCCTCCCCTTCACCAATCCTCATGCGCATGAGGTTTTGTAGAATGAAGAGACCATTGGCAAGTGAGGAGAACTGAAACACTTTGCCAAGTTTAGCGTATGTCGCAGCTGCCACTGTACAACCGCTGATGTGTGAAAGGACTGAGGGTTGTATGGAGGACACAAAAATGGTGAGAGCCTTCTTGTTGAGCTTGACCCATGGCACAAGATCAGCACCCTCTTCCTTTGGTGTTGGGATAGTTCCATCATAAAATCCTAGCAGATCTCTATTATCCATGATGATCTCAAACTGCCACTTCTAGAGCACAAACCCATCTCCATCAAACGAGAGGATGCGCGATTGATTCCCTGGTTCTGCTGTCCCTACCATCCCTATAACTACAACCGCTATAGCTGCTACACATGTTGTTGATGCTGATGTACCTGTGTTTGAGGCCGCTGTAGGCTGTAACTGCTTCCCCTGTTCACATTGGTTGTTACAAGTAGATGTAGGCTGATGTAGGCTAATGTAGGCCGATGTCAGCTCCCAAAATGGAAAGGTGTGGATGTTTTGCATTCCCCTCTAGCTGATGATTGACCTGCAAACAGAGAAGTTGGGTGAGAGCGAAAGCGCTCTCACTACTTGTGACTTTAGCGGTTGCCTGTGTGAACTTCTCTAACCAGAGCAATGGGCCCATAACCCTTTTTTAGCTACTCAGCTAACCACTTCTGGCAGAGAAGCCGCAAAACATTAAAATCTCACAAATTTTTATACACCTTCTTCCTTTGTTCACATGTGTCATGCACCCTAAACTTGATCAGGTATACACTCCACCTTCAAGAGTACTAACGTCTTATCATTACATCTAAAGAAGAGCTCAAGTCGTCAATACGCAAGAGATCATCAAGCAAGGGTTAATTGATCAACATGCAATACAAGTCATTTTACAGCTCTCTTTCTAGTCGTAGACCTCAAAAGCACATTCTTGGGAAGTGGCCTGAACCAGCCACATCACCAATAGACTTGCACTGTGGGCTTGACACATAAGCATCCTGGTGTGAAGGTGACAGACCAACCATGNGCACCCTAAACTTGATCAGGTATACACTCCACCTTCAAGAGTACTAACGTCTTATCATTACATCTAAAGAAGAGCTCAAGTCGTCAATACGCAAGAGATCATCAAGCAAGGGTTAATTGATCAACATGCAATACAAGTCATTTTACAGCTCTCTTTCTAGTCGTAGACCTCAAAAGCACATTCTTGGGAAGTGGCCTGAACCAGCCACATCACCAATAGACTTGCACTGTGGGCTTGACACATAAGCATCCTGGTGTGAAGGTGACAGACCAACCATGTTGCATCCAAGAAGGTACAGAATTTCTTTCTTGGAAACTTCCATAGAAAACACGATGTGCATGGGGCCATGATCAAACTCATGACCTCTCACTTGGCCAAATCAACAAAAATAGACAAGGTAACCACTCACCCACATGGTGCACTTACAGGTCATATCTCACATGAGACAGAGCATAGTCGAGTCACTCTAGAACGGATCCAGGGGTCATACCTCCACAAGGGTTAGAGCATTCTTGATCCGTCATACAACACTGAACAAGGGGCAAAAACATTCAACACCACCACCTTCTAAAGGGGTAGAGCTTTAACCTGTTGGGGCTCATGGGTCTTGACCAACATGGACAGAGCTATTCTTCGTTCCCTAGTCCGCCACGTACGCGCACCTTTCCTGAAGAAGCTGATGGAGACGATGGAGCAGATTGGAGCCGTCCGATGTCTGTGTCCCTTTTGTGCACCGTGGAAGACGACTTGCAAGATGTTCTTGGAAGCATGCCTTAGAACCATAAGTGTGGGCCCATAACCTTTTGTCAATGCGCTCGATAGCAACGGACTAGAAAACGGGTTCCGACATGGGAGGCTGCCAACCGCTCTTGGTATTTCAACCAAGATAACATATCACCCTCGAACGAGGGATCCACACTCTAGGTTTGTTCAATTTGGAACCTCACAAAGTCTGCATGAAGGATTTTAGTGTCCACCCTTGGTTGGACACTTTGTGAGGAGTCTCAAAGGTACTAATAATGAATGGATGCATGCAGGGTGCATAATTTTGAACTTACAGAGCTTTGCCAATGCTTCTGTTTGCAGTGGCTCCACAGGAGCCAAACTGCACCTACAGTCCTACTTGGCCCATCCTAAGACTGCCAAGTGTCCTCTTCAAGGCTGATAGAAACTGGGACAGCCCTCAGGGAGGTGATCAGTCTCACTAAGAGCCGCCTAGGCAGGACCAACTGTATGTGAGAGGGGGTCGCAGGTTGCGCAGACCAAGATTACGGAAGCAAATGTAGTTTTGCAGACGACGCAAATTTCTGAATTGACTCTTGAGTGAGAAATTACATTGTCACAGCTTTCCAACAAGCCCTTACATGCCTCATTTGGCCTAGGGAGCACTGAGATACACTCTGTCAAAGTCTACCCTCTAGCACACTCTCCTAGCCTAGCGGGATGAGCGGCAGTCACATTGTCACACAAGAGAATTATGTCTCACACCACTTGGACGACCAACAATCATTGTCTGCACCTTCCTTGAAGTCTCTTCGAGGTCCCCCAGCTGCCTTTTCTCCTTGAAGGCTGCTCTCAGCTGTCCTGGCCAATAATCCTGCCGCATTTTGAGCTCAAAGTGCTCAGGTCGTCACTTGAACCCGACCCATGATTTCCAAACTTTGGAAATCCATATCTCACTCAAACCGACTCCGTATCAAGTTCCGTAAAGTGCGTTGGAATCTGTGAAACATCCTCTATGCAACTGTCATGCCAGATGATTTATATCGAGCAACCTGTTTTTGTCACTTTCTCGCACTCTCATATCCATCATTCTCCCACTTTGCGAGAATGAAAATCACACAAGTCCGCACTGTCCCCTCAGCAGCTGAAAGCGGTGCGCTGCCAGCGGCTTGGTCAGGAAGTCTACCAGCATCATGCTTGAAGGGAAAAACTTGATCTGCACCACCTGCATTGCCACGAGCTCGCGAATGAAGTGGTATCGCAAGTCGATGTGCTTGGTGCGGGCGTGAAACTCTGCGTTCTTTGTCAGAGCAATTGCGCTCATGTTGTCACAGTAGATGGTGGTGGCTGTGGTCTGCTGCTGTCCAAGGCTTGCTAGCAGCTCACGCAGCCACACAACTTCCTTTGCTGATTCACTGAGGGCGATGTACTCTGCTGCGGTGGAGGAGAGGGCAACACACTCTTGCTTCTTGCTCCTCCAACTGATTGCACCTCCCCAGAGCACAAACACAAACCCACTGGTTGACCTCCTTGTATCCAGGTCACCTCCCCAATCTGCGTCACTATAGCCAATGAGGATGGGACTGTTGTTGCCGTTGAAGGTGAACCAAAGGCTGCTGGTGCTATTGAGGTAGCGCAGAACGCGCTTGACCGCCTCCCAATGCGGCACGCCCGGATTTGCGTAGAACTTGCTCAACACTCCCACTACTTGGGTGATGCCGAGGCGCGTGCCAACTGCTGCATACATGAGGCTTCCAACAGCTGCTTGGTACGGCATTGCTTCCATGGGGCTGCTCTCTTGCATGCCGGGTGGAGTCTGCGTCATGCTCAGCTTCGCTCCCACTTCGAGTGGTGTTGTTGCTTTGCGCGCTCCTGCCATGTTGAAGTGCCTGATGATGTCGCTCACGTACGTGCTCTGCAACAACTCCAAAACCTGCTGCTCTCGGTTCCGCTTGACCTGAAGGCTGCGGTGTTCCAAGTGGGATGACCTCGTGCTTGATCCCGCGATGCTTGAGGAAGGTGCGGAAGTCATTGGAGAGGTACTCTACTCCACAATCAGTGCGAAGCATCTTCAACCGCCTGCCACTCTCATTCTGTACAGCAGCAATCCACACCTTGAAAGCATCAAGGCACTCATCCTTTCCAGCCAGGAATGACACCCACGTCTTCCTCGACTTGTCATCAATGAATGTGACAAAGTACAACTTGCCGGACAAGGATTGTGATGGCATGGGACGCACAAATCAAAGTGAATGAGTGAGAGAATCTCAGCCGCCCCTTTCCCCTCCGCTGTGAAAGGAGCGCGGGCTTGCTTCCCTTCAATGCAGCTCTTACAAGCCGATGCACTAGGCTGCTTCACCCCTTTGAGCTCCAGGCCACGGACCATCTGCTGCATGGAGATGATGGCGCCAAAGCCGAGGTGACCGAGCCGGCGGTGCCACAGGTCGATGTTGTGTTTTCCCTCTCTCGCCGCCAACGCTGAGACGGCTTCCTTCTCCGACGCCATGTAGAGTTGGTAAAGACTGTCCTCCTTGTTCGCTTTTGCAAGCACACGGCCTGCACGGGCTGAGATGGTGCAGCCACCATTCTCAAAGCAAACCTGCATGCCTTCAGAGATGAGAGATGAGAGAGAGAGGAGGTTAGCTGCCAGCCCTAGAACATGGAGCACCCCCTTCATACGACGTTCCACGTGCTTGCTTTCAACGGTAGCACAAAACACAATCTCACCCTCCCCAACCGCCATTTCCACATGGTTGTCCCCCATGTACACCCGACGAGGCTCAATGACGGTGTAGACAACAAACCACTCCTGGCGACACGTCATGTGCCGCGTGTCTCCCGAGTCGATGATCCAGAACAGGGCGGTGTTGTCGGAGACGTGTAGGACCCGGATGGTTGTCACGAATCCACTCTCCCAATCTGCAGCGTCCGCGGAAGCGTCGGACTGTTTTCCCACTCCCACTCCAGCCACAAGGTCTGCCTTCTTCTTTCCGCATTCACGTGCCAAATGGCCTGGCTTCTTGTAGTAGTAGCAGTTCCCCTTCTTCTTCCCTCCTCTGCTGCTGCTCTTGGTTGATGTAGCACCGCCCCCATGACCAAAGTTGGTGATGAGAGGGACGTCCAGTCCGCTTCTGCCCTCCTCTCCCTTGCGCCGCTCCTCCTCAAACAGCAGGCACTCCTCCACATCATTGAGGGAGATCTTGTCGCCACGCTGGTCCAGGGAAACAATGAGAGGAGTGTAGCTGCTAGGAAGGCCAGAGAGGATGGTTAGCATGAGCACAGGCTCCTTGACAGGGTCCTCAATCGCAACAAGCTGGTCAGAGAGAGACTTCACCATGTTGATGTAGTCAATCATGGATCCAGACTCATCAATCTTCACAGTGTGAAAGCGACAACGCAGCTGCATGTTCATTAGGATTGACTTGGAAGCATAAGTGGACTCAAGATTTTTCAAACCTCCTTTGGCGTGAGGATGCCACGGATGAGGAGTTGCTGCCGTTTGGTGAGGTGGAGGTAGATGGTTGCGAGGGTGCGGTCACGCTTCTTGCGGTAGGTACGGGCCTCGACAGGGGATAGGGAGCTTTCTTTTGGTTCCTTCTCCTTCTCATCCACCTGGCTCTAGAGACCCTTCTCCATCAGGACCATCTTCAAGTTGTTGCTCCAGTTGAAGAAGTTTTTGCCTTCGAACTTGGCGATGTTGACGCCGGCCACCACAGAACCGGATGTCGCCATGGTAGTGCAAAGTTCAGCCCACAAATGGCTCTCTCACACAAGAGGGTGCAAGGAATGCCTCAAGGATGATACAAAGCCTTGTTCTAGCTCTGATACCACTGATGGAAACTGGGGCAGCCCTCAGGGAGGTGATCAGGCTCACTAAGAGCCGCCTAGGCAGGACCAACTGTTAGTGAGAGGGGGTTGCAGGTTGCACAGACAGAAATCACGCAAGCAAATGTAGGTTTGCAGACAACGCAAATTTCTGAGTCTACTCTTGAGTGAAAAATGAAATTGTCACAGCTTTCTAACAAGTCCTTATATGACTCATTTGGCCTAGGGAGCACTGAGATACACTCTATCAAAGTCTACCCTCTAGCACACTCTCCTAGCCTAGCGGGATGAGTGGCAGTCACCTTGTCACACAAGAGAAGTATGTCTCACACCACTTGGACGACCAACAGTCATTTTCTGCACCTTCCTTGAAGTTTTTTGGAGGTCCTCCAGCCGCCTTTTCTCCTTGAAGGCCGCTCTCAGCCGTCCTGGCCAATAATCTTGCCGCCTTTTGTGCTCAAAGTGCTCAGGTCGTCACTTGAACCCGACCCATGATCTCCAAACTTTGGAAACCCATATCTCACTCAAATGGACTCCTTATCGAGTTCCGTAAAGTGTGTTGGAACCTGTGAAACATCCTCTATGCAACTGTCATGCTAGATGATTTTTATCAAGCAACCTGTTTTTGTCACTTTCTTGCACTCTCATATCCATCAAAGGCAGGCTCTAGTAAGCTTCCTACAAGATTCCTCTCCCATTGTGGGCCACAAAGAAAAACGCGGCCGTCGCGGGGTTTGAGCCTGCGACCCATGGGCTCCGGCGCCTATCCCAACTAGGCCACAATGTTGTGATTCCTATGATGATCTTCAGGTGACGTACCCATTATGGGCAATGTATTCCTGGCCTATCAGAGAACAGACCAAGGGGACTCCATATAGCAGTGCATGCCTTGTCTTTCCTTGCAACCAGCCAGCTAGCTAGTGGACAAGGTGCATACTATTCAACAAGGTCTTTGTTATGAAAGGTTTCTCATCCAACATCTTCCACGTGAGCGCTTACTTGGGGTGTGAACTTTCTTGTGCCTAGTTTTGGCTTAGCATGGTTTCTTCAACCCCATTTCTATGATCAATTATAGTCTTTCCTCATTTTCTAACTCATTTACACAGTGTACTTATCTTTAGACAACTTTAGATTTACCTTCTCTAAGCTAAGTGTGCAAGTTTAAGCCTTGAAACTTCATATTTCAATGTGGACATGATCATTGTTGAAACAAAAAACTATAGTTTGATATTGACCAATCACACACATGCTGTAAAGCTGATGAATGTTCCAAAGAGGACCCTCAACTACGGCTTTAGGTGAATACTGTCAATTGGTCGGACACCAATTGAAGACCAGAGCCTTGAAATGTCTCCTCCAAGGCCCCAAAGTTGTGGTGCCTGGTAGGAGACGTGAATGTAAAAAAAAAAATCCATCGTTTTCACAGGTCAATAGATTGAGGGACATGTTCAGTAATTCTAAACTGATTGGCAAGTAAATGAGGGTATATGGAGAATCGGATATATAATGAAACAATCATATAGCTGGGGGTAGAGCTGTAGCCATAGCAGAAATGGGAATTCATTGTCTCAGCTCGCATGTGGAGGACATTTTGTTCCGTCGCGCTGGAAAATGCTTCAGAGCTGAGAAGAAAACAATCTGTGAGAAATGCAAAATTTTGGTTGAGAATGACGACTACTGGTTTACCAGTCGCTAGGTTCCTGGTGCACAAGTGTTCTAAATCGTTTTTGAAATTTGGCAAGCTTTTCAACCTTTTTTCATTGGTTTTGGATGGTAAGGCACGTGGATGACCATGCTCCCTGCGTCCGGCATCAGCGAGGACACCAACACTGTCTGTGTCGGCACGCTGCGTGACTTACGGAGAGTCCTGACGCGGTTTGGACATCATGGGGGTTGGCGGAGGTGGGGGATTTGATCACACAAAACTCGACATTCGCCGCCTTCATCTTGAAACTCCGTTCACCTCTTACACTGAGGTAGTTACGCCATCAACAAGCAGGTGGCAATGGAGACACTGTCTGAAGCAGCAACAAAGCAACAGCACCAAAATTCGGGAACTATCATGAGCCATGAGCATACAGCCTGTGCGTGCTACGCATGCAGTGTGCGTGTATGCATATGTGCGTGCATGCGTGCATCCATGTTGCCTTCCTGAAGTCGAAGTCGGCACCCAAGTCGAAAGTCAAAAGTCAAAAGTCGGTGCTTTACAACCCAAGTCGGAAGTCAGTTCATATACAACATGCTAGAAAGTACAAATGTGCAAGTGGGATCCATGTTTTCAAATAGTGACTTCATGTTACCACAAATTTAACCTGTGAACTACCTTACTTCTTATCACATGTCATTTTTATGCCCTGGTTCTTAGTATTATGCCCTGGTTCTTTACACTCAGTACTGAAGCACATTACTCAGCTATACATGGGTCATCGGCTCACATTCAATGCCAATTCTTTGAAGTTTGAAGCTCATCTCAAGTATGTGACACAATGGTGCATGATTACTTGGACCAACATTCTGTGAAGGACCAAACATTCTAGTGGAACATTAGAACTGCAATGAAAGAAAGACATGCAAAGTTGCAAACATGTTTCCATTGAACAAAGTGTCAAAAGCCCATCACACATAGAAAACTGCACTTCAACTGCACTAACTATCCACGACGAGCACAAATCCTCTTGGGACGAGTAGGTGACTTCTCAGCAGATGCAGTTGTCACCCCATAAGCATGCCCAGCACTCTTTGGAAGGCGACTTGTTCCAGCTGAACCTGAACATCCAGTACCTGTGGAGCGGCCAGTGGATGGTGTTGCAACTGTAGCTGCTGCATCTTGGGGGAGCGGGGTCTCTAGCTCAGAATGCTTCCTAACACCTAGGCGCAGGATCCTTGAAACCTCCTCAACATCCCCATTTGCACTCCCATTACAGCCACCTCCATCATCTTCCTCCTCCTCATCACCCACATCATCCATGTCATCTTCCTCCTCATTGCCACCCTCATCATCACTATCCTCATCCACTAACTCCTCTTCACCTTCTCCAACCTCCTTCTCTGCCCCTCTTGCCCTGTCTCCATCTGTACCTGTCTCCTCATCATTAGCACCAGTAATGTTAGCATCCCAATATCCCTAAAAATCCTCACCATGCTCCACTTCACCGTCCGTGTCACTCCCACTCTGTGCTGCCTCCTAATCTGCTACATCCTTCAGCAATGCAGCAAGGGTCTTTGGCCTCACCTTCCCATACATCCGGGTCAGCCTGACATTCACCCTCACCGGCATCTCCAGCGTTGACGTCTTAAGCCTGTTCTTGCGAGCTGTCTGGATCAGCTCGTGTTTGGAAAACAGCTGCTTGTTCTCCGACGAAGTGCACGGCTGCGCCAACAGCTTCATTGCCAGATTCCGCAAGGCACTCATCCGGGTCATGTAGCGGGCATGCCAGCAGAATGCAGCAACTTCTCGGGCCACAACCTTGGCCACTGCACCCTTCACCCTCTCTACATCCTTCAGATGATCCGGGTCCACCTCCACCGTCAGCCGGCCGTTGGTGAAAGCGTCCAGCTGCTCCTCCAATGCCACCTGCTCACTCTCGGGCACAAATGCAGCCACCACCTGATTCCAAGCCTCCACTGTCTTCTCATCAGCATCAAAGTTATGGCCAAAGTGCTGCAGAGGAATGCGGCGTGCAGCAGCAAAGACTGGACAGTTCATTTGGTTAGTCCACCTGTCCGCAAGCCTTTCCATGGCAAACTTTACCCACGTGGGGTTCACAGCAGCACGACGGCGGCCACGTGCCACGCCAGGACTGTGCAGTTGCTCCGTTGCATCCAGAAGAGCTTCATATATGATGCCAGAGGTCCCACCTGCAGTGTCAGCCTTACGCAGAGCGACAAGGATCGGCGTCATGAGTTTGGCGAGCGCCTTGACCTGCAGCCAGAATACACGCTGGCGGACAAGATGCCGGACTGCCTTCTTCCTGCCGCGAAACCCAACATCACGGCCAGAACCTCCAATCTGCTGCCA
>SZWC01023897.1:32229-36583 GCA_023375785.1 Penium margaritaceum
CGAGGTCGTGCTGGAGGCAAAGCGCGAGGGCGGTCTCTACATTGTGGAGACGAAGGTGGTCCCTGTGGCATCCGACGCTGCAGATTGGCAGGAGCGCGTCGTCAACATGGCCAAGGGAGGAAGCGCTGATCTAGAGCTCTGGCACCGATGGTTGGGGCATTCGATGCCCGCAACCATTAAGGAGATGGCAAAGCACGACATGGTGTGCAGCATTGTCATCGACGGTTCACACGCGGCAGCAGATGCAGCAACGGACAAAAAGTGCGAGCCTTGCATTTTGGGCAAGGTGCGGCGCAAGCCGTTCAACGAGAACGCGGCTCGCGCAAAGGACCTGCTGGAGGTGGTGCACAACGATGTGTGCGGACCGTTCAAAACACCATCAAACGGCGGCTTGAGACACTTTGCCGCCTTTATTGACGACTGCTGCAGAACGCTCCACGTGTACTTCATGAAGCGGAAAGACGAGGTCCTGGAACGGCTGAAGGAGTACGTCACAGCAGTGGAGAGGCAGAGTGGCCGGAAGGTCAGAGCGCTACGTAGCGACAATGGCGGGGAGTACGTGGGCTACAGCGGGTGGATGAAGCAGCAGGGCATCAAGTGGGAACCCACTACGCTGTACTCGCCACAGTCCAACGGAGTGGCCGAGCGAGCAAACCAGACGCTGCTCAACATGGTGTGGACCATGTTTGTGGATGCGGGGTTGTCGGTAGGTTTCTAGGCGGAGGTTGTGCATACAGCGAGCTACACCATCAACCTCACCCCAACAGCGGTGCTGAAGGGCAAGGGTGGCTAGAAGATGCCGCAGGAGGTTTGGAGCGGGCGCAAGCCAAACGTGGCGCACCTAAAGGTGTTCGGGTGCAAGGCGCACGTGATGGTGCAGGCGGCGCAACGACGCGACAGCAAGCTAGAACCGCGGGCGAAGCCGTGCTTGTTCCTCGGCTACAAGAGCACGCAAAAGGTGTATCAGCTCTGGGACCCGCGCACGCAAGAGATCATCCGCAGCCGTGACGTCGAGTTTGACGAGTAGCAGAGCTTCAGCAGCAGCAGCAACGACATGAGCATCGGGAACACTCCAAAACAGGGGGAGTGGTTCCAGCTCCTTGACTATGAGGAGGAGCCGGCGGATGCGGAGGTCGATGATGCGGCGTCGGAGCGCGGCGGTGCAGCAAGAGCAGCAGCCAATGCGGAGGACTCCGACGACGATGCAGCTGGGCTGGAGACTCGGCGGAACGATCCATCGAAGGAGGCACCGCGGGTGCCGAAGCGCGCACTCCCGGCCGAGTTCGCGTTGGGCGTCGGAGGAAAATCCGCCGGATGCGCCGCCCGTCCGGTTGATGGTTCACCGAAGCGGGAGGGATCCTCCGGGAGCCGTCCGGTCGATGTTTCACCAGAGCGGGCTGAATCGGAAGGATCGCAGCAGAGCGACGAGACGCCGCCAAGACTGCCGCGCCGCAGCGGGAGGCAGCGGAGAGCGGAGAAGCGTTTTGACGCGGGCACCGGTCGATGGATCGGCATGACGTAGTGCATGCTGGTTGCATCAACGGAACCGACAACCGTGCAAGAGGTGCTTGCGCGGCCCGAGGGAAAGCAGTGGGACGCCGCCATCAAGTCAGAGTTGGCGTCCATTGCTGAAAACGACACGTGGCAGCTGGTTGACAGGTCGAAAGACGCCAAGGTCATCGGCTCCAAATGGGTCTTCAAGACCAAGTTCACAAAGGAAGGTGTGGTTGACAAGTACAAGGCGCGGCTCGTGGCAAAGGGGTACGCACAGCGTAAGGGTGAGCAGTATGATGAGACGTTCACCCCCGTTGCAAATTTCACAAGCATCTGGGTGATCCTTGCGGTGGCAGCCGCGAAGGACATAGAGCTCCACCAAATGGACGTAAAGACGGCCTTCCACAACGGCATCATCGACAAGGAAATCTACATGGAGGTCCCGGAGGGGGTGGAGGCACCGGAGGGCAAGGTGTGCAAGCTGGGGAAGTCCTTGTACGGGCTAAAGCAATCGCCCCAATGATGGTGCCAACAGATAGACAGCTTCATGGCACAACTTGGCTTCAAGCGCTTTGAGGCAGATCAGAGTTTGAACGTGCGCCGCAGCAAGAAGCTCCATCAGATTGTCGCACTCTACATGGATGATCTGATGTTGTGCTCTTCAGACCTGCCGAGCCTACAGCAGCTAAAAGAGCAGCTGAGCAGCAGGTTCCAGATGTCGGACATGGGGGAGCTGGAGTTCTACCTCGGGGTGAGCATTACGCGGAACCGGAGGGGGTGCACGCTTGAGCTGGGGCAGGCCAAATACGTGGCCTAGGTGCTCAAGCGGTACGGCATGGAGGACTGCAAACCAGTGTGCAGTCGTGTCTCCACGTACTGTGAACTGAGTGCGGCAATGGCGCCGCAAACAAAAGAAGAGCGGGAGGATATGGTAGGGGTGCCTTACCAATCGGCGGTGGGCAGCCTCATGTATGCCATGGTGGCGACTCGGCCGGACCTGGCCTACGCGGTGGGCCAAGTGAGCAGGTACGTGGCCGACCCAGGGCCACTACATTGGCAGGCGGTCAAGCGCATCCTCCGCTACCTGTAGGCGACGCGGCACGCGCGCCTGAGGTTCAACGGCAAAGGGCGGGCGGACCCTTTGCGTCTGGTCTCGTACACGGACGCAGACTATGCTGGGGATGTGGACAAGTGGAAGTCCACATCCGGCTATGTGTTCTTCCTGGCTGGTGCAGTGGTTTCGTGGTGCAGCAGGAAGCAGGACTGCGTTGCCACCTCCACTGTGGAAGCAGAGTACATCGCACTGGCCGAGGCGGTCAAAGAGGCGGTGTGGCTCCGCAGGTTGCTGGGAGAGCTGGGCATGCTGCAGCAAGAGCCTGCGGTGGTGCAAGAGGACAACACCGGCGCCATCTCGCTAACCAATAACCCGACGCAGCACAGGAGGACAAAGCACATCGACGTGTGTTATCACTACGCACAGGACATGGCCGAGAAGGGGCAGGTGGTGCTGTAGCACTGCAGCACGCACAACGTGCTTGCGGATTGCTTGACCAAGGCGCAACCCGCGGACCGGCACGCGATGAGCGTGGCTGGACTTGGGATGGTCCGCTATGACGGGCTGGAGGGCGCAGCGGAAGATGAGTGAGAGCAAGCAGGAGCAGCAGGCATGGCAGGTGCAAGGGGGAGAATTTTGAAAAATTGCCCCTCCGCATGCCCAAGTGCGGCGCTGGGAGGCGCAGACGAGCCGCCAGAAAGTGGAAACTCCGCTCCGGCGGATCTGGCGACTAAAACTTTGTTTGGATCCTAAAGTGGAGGACTGCCCCTGAAATTTGGCGAGTCGCTGAATCCGGTGGAAGTTGTTTTGCCGGAATCGGACAAGTATCGAGGGAGATATGGCTTTCCAAAGTTGGGGTATGCGCAGCGGCTTTGGGAGCCGGCTGCGACTCGAAATCCGGTCGATAATCGACTGGACCGAGTAACAAAAACACCATGTGGAGAAAATGCTCCGATAGGCCTGCCGAGGCGTCCGGTGGATGATCCGCCTGATCAGGTGGATCATCCACCGAAGTCAGTAGTGCAGGTTATTACCGAGGGACTTAGCCAAAATCCTGGCTCGGCGTCCGAAAATCAGTAGTAGTTTTTGTTACTTGGGGACTCAGTAGTACGTTTTGTTACTCGGGGTCTAAATTCTGACTGCAGGTCCATGGACAGGTTTTGGACCTCGTCCCATCCCATCACCAAACACAACACAAAAGCAGGTAGGGTGCGTGGAAACAGTACAGGAGATCTTCACACCATGTGCAATGGGATATGCGCCTTGGAAAAGGCGCTTTGCACGTGAACAAAGGCGCCACGGCGAGTGGCGGCGTCAGGCTTCTGTGGTGGGTGAGACCTGCGCTTCGGCAAGCATAACGTCTGCTACGCTTGGCCGAATCGCACGCAGTTTGGTGCGTTGGAAAGCCCATGACTAGCCCTATACATGTTGTGATCATATCCATGTTCAAAAACTAGCTCAAAACGACGTTATTCCCTTCGCAAACTGACTGTCTCTAAATTCCTGCTCACATAGCGTGAGGCGACCAGAAAGCTCACGCTCAGTCTCAGATTCGCCCAAAGCAGTAGACTTGAACCACTAGAGACGATCAGACAGACGTCGGCACCGCATCACGCGGATCTCATCCTCACAAGTCTTCTCTCTCTCTCTTTCTGTCTCTCTCTCTCTCTCTCTCTCTCTCTCCCTTTCACTCTCTCTCTCTCTCTCTCCCTCTCTCTCTCTTCCCCCCTCTCTCTCTCCCTCTCTCCCTCCCTCCCTCCCTCCCTCCCTCCCTCTCTCTCTCTCTCTCTCTCTCTCTCTCTCTTT
>SZWC01023898.1:16534-38973 GCA_023375785.1 Penium margaritaceum
GAGAGAGAGAAAGAGAGAGAGAGAGAGAGCCGTCAACAAGGCTTCCAGCCTGTCGGCTGGCCGTCCATCCCGTCAGCAGGCTGAGCAGACCATCAGCTGGCTTTCCAGCTCTTCAGCAGGCCCTTCCAGCTTGTCGGCTGACCGTCCAGCGCATTGGCTAACCGCCCAGCCTGTCCGCTAACGGTCCAGCACGTCGGCTAACCGTCCAGCTCGTCAGCGAGCATTCTGGGGCGTCGGGTAGCCGTCCCGCCCGGCTGGCCCTCAGACGAGAAGTGAGGGAAGTGAGAGGAGAGGGCAAACAGGGTGGAAAACTGCAGCGGCAGAAGCGGCTGTTGCGGCCGTTGCAAGTTCTATGGTAGCAGCAGCAGAGGCAGAGGCAGCAGCAGCTGCTGTTGCTACTGCAGCAGCAGCAGCGGGAAGAGCAGTGTTCGCGGCTGACAGTAGCAGTAGCAGCAGCAGCAGAAGGCCAGCAGCACCGGGAGAGAGAAGTGCATTGGCCAACGGTCTTAAAGCAACAGCAGCCTAGAAGCAGTAGCAGCAGCAGCAGCGGCAGCGGCAGGATCAGCAGCAGCAACAGCAACGAAGCTGAAGCGAAAACACGACATCAAAGATGCTTCGCAGCTTTCTCGAGGGCGAGGTACCGAACCCGCGACACTGTTGTCAGACGTCAAAAACCATAGGACGGAGCGACTAGATACCCACGATGTCCGAGTTTTAAACTGACGTGCCCGTATGTGCTGTAGAAGGAACCAGATATCCAGTCACACTTTCATTTTGTAGTCGCGTATCCAGTTTCTGCAATAATAGAGACCATAAGATCCAATTCCTTTGTATTTCACACAGCATACCATGCCATGTGATTTAATCACCGCATACCCTCACCAAATCTTTGTGAATAATCCCAATTACACGAACGTACCCCTAGTGCTCATCATCGATGTTGTGTACGCGACATTTTGTTGTACAATCTCAACAAATCGGACTTATCCGTTTGATTACTTGGAGTAAAATCGATAGCGACAACGCGGCTGAGCAACGCGATTGGTTATCAGTTGGACGATTGACGACTACTCCATCGCGCGGTTCATTGGCCACTAGCACGCTCACGATATTTTTCGGGGTCGCTTTGCAGCATGTATGAAAAAACAACATTTGAACGTTGAGAACCACCCAGTTTGCACCTTTCACACTGCCGATGTGGTGGTATGGCGGCCTGCTGCTGCCACTGGAGCCAAAACTGCTCCTTCACTGTCGTTGTTTGCTCTTGCAGGTCGTGGTGACGTGGTGGGTCCTTCCAGGACCTCTGCAGCAGCTGTGACTCTCACTGCTGCTACTGTTGCTACTTCTCTACTGCGAAGACCAGCAAGGAACTCCTCCCTGCTCTAACATCATGAGAAGATACATGGAATCTTTCTAAACCTGATGTGCTGATAGGGAAACACTTTCCTAGTCAGCTGGCACAAGTGCAAGCAAAGCAAAAGTGGAGCAGCAGGGGTCTAGCTAGAAAGATGATTTGCACTCTTTCCATGATCACAATGAATTTGACATTCTTTGTGTGGGTGGGGTTGACAAACTCCAATAGCAGGCATAATTTCTCACGAAAGCACTCAATAAAGACAAACACAACTTTGCAGTGCCTAATGTTGGACTCCAGTCATTGTGTTCTTCTCTTGTATGATGTGTGCACCTTTCATGATGCTCCCTCTCTCTGCTCCCACGTTCTTTGTGTGGCCATCTCCTCTCATCCTCAAAACCCTTGTTATCTTGTGGTGTCAGGCATATACAAATCATAGAGGAAGAGACATCTCTTGTGGTGATATTTCCCCTTGCTTTCTTATGGAATCAGGCTTGTGTCCATTGTGCAAAAGTGTTGTTGTGGTAGTCTTGGTGAACTCTTGACTTTCCGACACGTCTTCATAGGCGGTTTGCAAGGGTTCATAGTTGCTTCTACAAGGCCAGGCTCACCTATGTGCTCAGAAGAGTTTTCTTGATGGCTGATTATTACTTTTTTTTTTTTGGTATCATTGTGTTATTGGGTGTTGGACTTCTCTTATCTGAGTTGTGCACGAGTTTTCTTTGTGCGCTCGAGGCTTC
This sequence comes from Penium margaritaceum, assembly GCA_023375785.1. Classification (NCBI taxonomy): domain Eukaryota; kingdom Viridiplantae; phylum Streptophyta; class Zygnematophyceae; order Desmidiales; family Peniaceae; genus Penium; species Penium margaritaceum. The sequence continues at coordinate 18,629 of SZWC01023898.1, forward strand.
TTTTGGCTCATTACTTGGATGACATAGCAGCCTGTTATATTGCTTGGACCTTATTGGTTCTTGTTGTCGAGCTTGTTAGTGGTTTTCCTATCCCAGCAAGTGCACTTGTGCAGATGCAGTATGTGTTGACAAGGATGAGGGGGAGCAAAAAAACCTATGTCCATCACCCCGCCTCTCACTTCTATCTCTCCTTCACTCTTTCAAACATGTATTTGCTGTCGCCCAGCCACACATACTGACATCTACAGAGTTGTGATACACACATCAATCGTTCTCATACATACCATGTAAATGAAGCAAGAAACTGGATAGGGACTGTCAAGGGCATGGTTCTAGTCCTGAGTCATCTACACATTGGCCTCTTACATGAACAACGAAGGGAAAAGGACAAGGAAATAAGGGTGCAAAAAACCTCAGACAACACACAATTCCATCACTTCGACACATTTTGATAAGTGTTCTAGGAGCCAATGACTCGAACAAGATCCGCTCATGCAAGAAAAATGGATGGTGGACCCCATAAACTAACGGCCATGATCTGCTAACAATCTCATAGCTTGCACTTGATGTAATGTGAGCCGTCCTCGTCTGTCTATGGTGCTTATTGTGACCACTCCGTTGTGTCCATGCCTGTGCAGATCCCTGATGCGGACCCACCTGGTGTCGGAGCACCAATGGGTGGTGATCCCACCCACCAACTGCTCCCAGAAAGCTTCTACGACGTCCAGGGTGCTTGCTCGGGTGCTTTAAAGTGTTTTCTACATTCACTAGTGTTTTCTTAACGGACTTGCTCTTGAGCTCGATTTGCATGTTGTGTATTTTGTGTCCAACGATTGATGTCGGATCTCTGCGTGTGACCAGTCGTAGAATGTGGCTTGAGATTCTCCATCTCTAGGTTCAGACGGAGTTACGTTTGCATGCTTGTGCACATTGTTACGGCCAAAACAGTGGATTTGGGCTAATTCAAGGACAAACTGACATTGACGTGTGCATCACTCTCCTTGCGCCGTGTCAGGTGTTTATGTTGTTTATGTTGTCAGGTGTTTATCCTGCTTTTGATTTTTCATTTGTCTCTGTATTTCTAAGCTATTGGAGCTTATGAGACTTTGCACTTTTCTCTAGCCTAATCCTAACTATTGATTGCACCTGATTGCTTGCCATTGCGACTGCTAACTAGAAGTGCCACCATGTCAACGGCAATCAGGCTAGGAGGTTTCCAAGTAGTTCTTATGGTATTAGATTAGCGAAACCTTTTATTGCTGAGCTTTGTCACAAAGATAGAGCTCCAACATTAATAATGAGAGTCACCGCAACAACTATATCCTGGGCTCATCACAACAAGTATTTGAAACAGAGACGTCACCCCGACATCAGCAACAATAGCGTCACCACTCAATCGCTAGATTGGGTGGAGAAACCATCAAAGGTGGTGTGATTTGCCGCCCCCACCGTAACAGCAGGTATAATAGCAACAAGCAGCAGTAGCCATGTTGAGGGTCACTGGAAGCACCGGGTGGCAGCGGTTTCTTTTTTGGCTGCTGCCTATGGCAAAAAAGGGAAGAAACAACTCATAGCAGCAGCTCTTGCCGGCGGCTGAGAGCAGTGGCAGCACACGGTGGCAGTGGTAGTGCGTAGCGATGGTAGTAGGGAGCAGCAATAGTGGCATCAATAGCTACGAGTAAGAACAAGAGTGTAGTAGTAGTAGCAGAGGCGGCAGCAACGCAGCAATAGCATTGTAGCTACGGGAGCCACATTAGCAATATTAATAAGAGCATCACCGACAACATCCATTGGCTCCACAAGAAAGTAGCACATCTGTGAGGAATAGGATTTAAAGGAGGAGGAGATAGATGCATGTACACGTGAGATTTGTACGCAACAGGATCACTTCCACCTCGCCCCAAAGCACACACCTACGAGTGCATCAGTCGTTTTAGTGCATGAGACCCCCTTGAGACGGGTGGCTGGCCTCTCCTTTGGCAGGATGCCCATTCCATGGGTGTTTGCCCTAGTGCCTGAGGTTTCCCTCTCCACGGAGCAGCGACAAACGGACATGGATACTTTGCGACCCCATTACCACAGAGGTATAAGGTTTGACTACTGGGAGGTACTTCTCCAGGTGTGGGCTTACGTTGAGGTGGTGTTTTCATATTACTTGAGCCATGCGCGGTCTGGTATGTGCCATTTCCCTGGAGGCGGCCATGGACTTCTGTCCTTCCCTTGACGCACATGAGACGGGTGCTGGGGCTCTTTTTGTTGTGCTTAGGATTTGGAATTCACCTTGCAGAGACACTCATCTGGATCTACTAGACGGCACATCTTCCTCTTTTAGTTCATATCATGTTGCACAAGCTCTGGCTCAGCCATCACACTGAACCCCATCTTGCTAGCATCTGGGGGTATCTAGCTTGCATTTGGCACACCGAGGAGAAGTGGGGGTCCAATGTCTCACCTCTGGGTTGCATGTGTGCCTTTCTTGGCATCTCCCTACGGTTGAAGGCCTGGTGTTTTTGGAAATGTTATTGGCATCACATTGTCGAGTCTTGAGAGACCATGCTCTTAAAGGTTCTTACGTATCGTAACCTGTCGCTGGCCGCTAACCACGTTTCCACCTATGTCGCTTCTCAACAGGTAGGTGATTCTAGTCCTACGGATGAGTCCATCTAGGCATACTCACCTGTGATAAGCTCTCCAACTGCTGACAATCCAACATCTTGGCTATGGGACCAGCAGCATCGTTTGTCCCCTCAGGCACACCTGATCCCATGCCAACAGCAGGCCCCTGTGGCACACCTGATCCTGTGTCGACATCACTCCACTCTTTTAGAACTGATCTAGTGTCAATGTCAAGCCCCTCTCACACACCTGATCCTGTGTAAGCATCAGTTCCCTGTGGCACATTTGGTCTAGTGCTTGTATCCATTTTCTTCGGCACAGATGATCCCGCACTGATGAAAACATCTCCAGTTGGACCTGTCCATGATTCTCTTGCATCGTCTCCCCTTCCCTTCTGATGGAAGTGTGCACAACCATAGCAGTGCAATAAGGTGAGCCCTATCCACGAGAGACATCAAGCCAATGCACGTCGACCGCCTACTACCTACGATGGATGGCTGGGGAGATATTGAACACACTCGACATGGTCTCGAGGGTGTGGACATACCCTCTTCCCACAAACTAACATGCGACGAGGCCGAAGCTGCCTCCCGCCAAGTACCTCCTCAGGTCCCAAGGCGCGTGTAGATGCGCATGGCTCGTTGCCAGTAATCGACTGCGTGCTCAGCCGGTCCTTGGAAAGAGGGTATGACAGCGCCGACTCTCTCAGAGGTCTGACGTGGGGCCGTGGACTGACCACGAAGAAGCTCAATGAGCGTATGGATGGTATCAATCTATTGCTGCACTTGACGACGCATCTCATCCTGTTGGCTCCGCAAGTCCTCAATAGCCAGCGAGCTTGGGCTCATGACCTTTGAAGAGGAGGAAGAGGGATCTAGTGCTCCTTTGCCCTTGTCACCGGCTGGAGCCATGTCAGTACTCAGTATGGGCTGGTATGTCAAATTGGTCGGATTGCAAAACCATCAGCATTTCTCAAAGATTTGAAACGTTGGCAATTTTTGACATTCCGACCTAAAAATCTGACTAAGGTAAGTGCTGACATTTGCAGGGGTTTGCTGATTTCAGCACAGACCTGAAGACGTCAGCACGGTAAACGCTGACATGGGAACTATTTTCACAACCCTCGCAGTTGTTACTCCGTTGCGTAGGGGGCGGCTGCTTCGTGACAGCCACGCGGAAGCTAAGCGGAAGTTGTGTTCCAGCTTTCGCTTGGCTGTTGCACTTGTTGCTGCGCCGGTGCCTGTAGTAGTAGCCGTGCAACTGCTTGCGCAGCTATTGCATTAGCTGTGTGCTGCCGTCGTGCTGCCGCGCAACTGTGCACTATTGTAGTTGCGCACTGCTGTTGCTGTTGGACGTTGCTACTGTTGCGCGCTGCTGCTACTCCACTCCTGTTGATGCGTGCTGCTACGGTTATCGCTCAATGCGAGTTATGCTGTGCGCTACTGCTTGCTACTGCTGCTGGCTGCTTCCTCCTCACAATTCACTGCGCGCAGCTCGCTGCTCATTGCTTTCCGCTGCTACTACTGTCCGCTGCCGCCTGCTGCACCTGTTGCTTGCTCTAACTACTGCTACCGCCGATGCCAGCAGTTGCTGGCGGCTGCCGCTTGCTATAGTTGCCACCTACTATTGCTCCTACTAGTGGTTGCTGCTGCTGCACTCTCACGTGCTGAAGGTAGATGACGTCAGTTGTAGACGGATGACGTCGTAGGTCCCAGTGACTCGGCTGTAGCGGTGACGCTCACTATTGATGCTCTGCTCTATTTCTGCTGCGCAGCCCGGCGATAAGTATCTTGCTGCTGTGATACCATGAGAAGATGTGTGGAATCTTCCTAGCAACACAGCCGCTTACTAGGCGTCTATGCCTGGTCCGACGGTGACGACAGTCACAGGTCGTACACAATTGTTTTAGGAGACACAAGTCAAAGTATCAGAATGCTTTAATAGTATTTGAAGAGAGAGTTAACATATGATAGGTCAATAGCATGAATTCCTACCGCGGCGCACAGCGGATGTTGCACGCGGCAATATAATGTCTGTCCTAAAACCGGCACAAAGCACTGTTTTGGCCGTAACTCTATGCAGACAAGTCAGAGCGCTACGCAGTCTGAACCTAAGCATGCAGAATCTCAACCCGGACGCTATGACTGGTCACATGCATGCATCCGGCATCAAACGGTGTACACACAATGGAAAACATGAAAATTAGGCCAACGGCCTGTCCACCGATAAAATCCTACAGGCTGCAGAGAAACTGTAGAAGGTCCTGGACCTTGTATAGTTTCTCTGCAGCCTGCAGAGAAACCGCTCTCACACGCGCCTGAACCAACGGCTAAGTACTCAGCTTGAGCACTGTTGCGTACAATGCACCCTTGCTTGCCACTGCGCCATGAAACAGCCCTGCTGTCAACCAAAAAGGTCCAACCTATGTAGCTCTTACCGTCCATAATGGCGGCCCAGTCACTTTCGGTATAGCCGACTCCAACGGATGGCTGTCGTCGGAGCATGAGACCGCAACGTGGAGTCGAGATGACGTAGCGCAGTACTCGGATCGCAGCCTCAAAGTGGAGGCGACGCGACTCCTGAGAGAACTGAGGGAGGAGGTTGACGGCGAACACGATATGTGGGCGCGTTCTCGTCGCCAGGAACATCAATGACACGAGGACTCACAGATACGAGGTCACGTCAATTGGCTCCCCCACAACGGCTGGGTGACAGATTTTCAGCTTCGCTTAGCCATCGGGTGACATAGGTTAAGATGCGCTCGGCACGAGGGGCAAGTCCTCCGCGAAGCGAGTGGATAGAGTATGTACATAGTTGGCCTGATGGATGTGCAGGATGCCCTGGGAGCGACCATGCTTGAGCTCCATGACCAGGAAGACTCGGGCAGACCCGAGATCTTTCATCTGGCAGATGGTGTAAAACAGATCCTTGACGTGCTGGATGGCACCCACATCTGGCGACGCAATAAGGAGATGGTCGATGTACACCAGGACAGTGGCGAAGGTCTGGCCTCACGGGGTAATGAACAGTGCGGGGTCAGAGTGCTGCGTAGGAGGAGCGTGCGACTAATCTCCTGGTTCTGGCACCGAGGCGACTGCTTAAGGCCATAGAGGGCCTTTTGCATCCACCAGACCCTCCTAGTGCCTTCGTCAAAGCCTGGAGGCTGTACCATGTAGAACTCCTCACCCTCCAGCGAGCCATGGAGGAAAGCATTACTCACGTCCATCTGATAGAGCTCCCATCCGTGTTGGGCAACCAGGCTGAAGAGCACCCAACTAGTGGTGAAACGGCCACTTGGGGCAAAGATCTGGTCGAAATCAACCCCTGTACGACCAGATCTTTGACCCTAGCAAACCCCTTGGCTATGAGGCGGGCCTTGTACTTGTCCAAGGATCCATACGGCTTCCGCTTGCGTCGGAAGACCCACTTGGCACCGATGGCCTTCCGACTTGGAGGGAGATCAACGAGATCATACAAGTGATGCTGCCAGACAGTTACAAGCTCGTCGGCGCAGGCAGCATCCCAATGTGCGGCCTCGGGGGAGGAACGAGCCTCGTGCAGGGTGGGTGGATCCTCCGAGCACGTTGTGGAGTAGACTACAAGGGCGTGTGCATCTCGATCTCCATGTGGAAAATGTGTGAGTGTAGCCGTGACAGCATGCCGATGCTCCTGATGGAGTATGGCGTAGCCCACTATGGAGCTTGGGTGGAGGTCTGCAATGATGGCTGAAGTGGTTTGGCCGAGGGCCTTGGTGCCAAGATCCCCACTCACTATCGTAGGAGTAGAAGATACACGTGGGACGACGGGGGGCCGAGGCATCATAGCACGTGGTGTGGTGATCTGCGTGCTCACGGACGGCATGGGTCGGAGGCTACTGCCTGGGCCACGTGTGTAGCGCAATAGGGTAGTAGATGGCACCGAGTCCGAGGTGCTGGTGGAGGCAGATGGAGTTGTTGGTGTAAAGGGACGTGCAGACGCGTACGAGTCTGCCGGCCCAGAAGGACCAACAGACGCGGACGGGGTTGCCGGCGTGGAGGGCCTGCAGACTCGATAAGAGTTATTGGCCCAGAGGGACCAACGAACAGGACAGTGGCTACCGGCCCGGAGGAGCCAGTAAACGCGACTGGGGCTGCCGGCCCGGAGGGGCCAATAGACGCGACTGGGACTGCCGGCCCGTAGGGGGCAGCGGACGTGATTGGGGCTTCCAGCTCGAAGGAGCCAGTGGACGCGACTCGGGCTACCAGCCTGGAGGGGACAGCGGACGCGACTGGGGCTGCCGGCTCAAGGGAGCCAGCGGGCGCGACTAGGGCTGCCGGCCCGGAGGGGCAAGCGGACGCGACTAGGGCTGCTAGCTCTTTGAAGCCAGTGGACGCGACTGTGGATGCCGGCCCGGAGGAGCTAGCAGGCACGACTGGAGATGCCGGCCCGGAGGGGCCAGCATACACGACTAGGGATACTGGCTTGCAAGAACCATATGATGTTCCATCAAGAAGCGGTAGGACAAGGAACGGACTGACCACCCCCCCCCCTGCGACGGGAGGGACACCGACAATTTGAGGTGGACAAGGTCGCGAGGAAAGAGCTCCTCAAAGAAGAGGGCATCGTGGCTCTCGACGATGTAGTGCTGGGTGGGATCCCAGAAGCGCCAAGCCTTGGACTGACGAAAGACACTGAGGAAGGTGCAAGGACGCCCACGGGGTGAGAGCTTGCCTCACTACTGTGGGGTAGGCAGCCACACAAAGGCCACGCAGTCCTAGATACGAGCTGGGCGGAGTTCAGCACGCTAATTGCACCAATGCTAGTACGGTGGAGACTGGTGGGGAAGGGGTCCGTGGGGAATCCGATTCCAAACCCATGTCATGTATGCCATGGCCTCGAAGTAGAAGCCATCAGAGAGGCCTGACTGGACTCGCATGGTGCAGACGGCATCGGCCATGGTGCGGTTCCACCACTCAGAGACACCGTTCTGGGCCAGTGTGTAAGGTGCTGACATCTCGTGGTGGATGCCGCGGGAGGCGAGGAAAGTCGTGGTCTCTCTCATGTACTCGCCACCTCGATCGGAGCAAAAGCGGCGGAGAGGCTGACGACACTCACGCTTGGCACGGACAAGCCAGTCACGAATGGTTGTAGCGACATCGCTCTTCTACCAAAGGCAGAAGACCTAGCGGTAGCAAGAGTAGTCATCAGTGAGTGTGAGGACATAACGGCCATGCTCCCCGACAGACTCAGTAGGGAGAGGACCCATGACATCGGAATGGACCAGGTCCAGAGGGGCGGATGCATGGGAGAAGGACTGGGGGTAGGTTGAGCGATGCATCTTGCCCTGAGCGCAATCAATGCACTCCGTGGGGCACGGCCAAGGGAAGGAGTCCGAGTCTAGGCCCTTGGAAGGCTGGGTGTAGAGCATGGTGTCGACCGCAGCAAAGTGCACGTGGCAAAGGCGGCGGTTCAAGAGACGGGTGTGCTGTGTGGACAGGGTGTTGGTGACAAAGACATGGCCTGTTGGGGTAGACGAGGAGGGGATGGGGGGACAGACGAGGTACATGCTACAGGTTGCCACGGGCGGTGGCATACAAAACAACAAGACCGAACGTACGGAACGACACAGTGTCAATGCCACGCGAGTGCAAAACTTCCATGCACTGGCGTGGCAGGGGCAATGATGGACAGAAGGCTAAGCTCAAGACCTGGGACAAAGAGGACGTTGGTCACGAAAACATCACCAGCATGACCACGGAAATGAACAACGCCGACACCATAACAGGCAATACATGTCCACAGCTTGTTCAGACATTGGACACATCGCCAATAGGACCAAGCACATTGAAGGCCTTGCGAGAGGCGGTCATGTGATACATGGCCCCGAAGTCAATGATACATGTCTCGGTAGGGTCCTGGACCGGAGTCGCCAAATTGCTAACACTCACATGGCAGCAAGAAAGGGACGCGGATGTGGTGGACGGTGGCGCAAACCGAGACTGCCAATCATCAAGCCACGCGATGACGTCATAGAGAGGGGTAGAGGGTACGGGAGACGATGAGGCAATGAGGAAACTCAGTCTCAATCATGCAAGGCAATGGAAGATGGGCAGGAGGTAATGCAACTTGCACTTGCCTGGGGAGGAGGGCGAAGCAGGCTGAGCTCGAGCGCGATGAACTGCTCCAATTGACGCTCGCTGGTGGACGGTGTAGACGGTGTGCAGAGTGACTGCGCCGGAGCCTGGATAGAAAGAGGACTCCACCAGAGATGGAAACTGAGGCGTCGATGGCTGCGGATGATACTGTTGTGGAGGTGGCAACGGAGGGACCAACGAGGCTTTCGGAGGAGTGGTGCTGTTGGACGGGTGGAGGCTTCAAGGCTGGCGACAACGACGGTAGCAGAGGCGAGACGACGCTCACGCTGGCAATGCATGGTGGCGATGACGTGCGCCTCGTTTGTCAGCAACGTGTCAATGTATCACCCGTGTGCTGACTGGCCTCAGTTGTGGCATACCGAGCCACCACCACTAGACCCAAATAGTTGCTACAACTACTGAGGGCCCTTGTCCTTCTTGCCCATTCACTTCTTCTTCGCCGACAACGAGGAGCTGGCGGATGTTTCTGTTGCGGAGGAAGCGACGACCATAGAGGCACGGGAGACGAGGGCCTCTATGTGCTGGATGCAAGACTCCAGATGGGCTTCCTCGGTCCTGAGGAAGAGCTCGTATGCCCAGGGCATGAGGGTGCCCTTGGCCACCATAGTGGAAAGGACATCCTCATAGTAGTGGACAAAGATGTCGGTGTACACGACGATGGCACCAGGCTTGATGGTGAGGAACGCAGCCAGAGGGGGTGGTGCAGACCTGCCTAGGCCACGGAGGATGTCCTCAATCCGCTGCAAGTAGGAGGTGACCGTCCCGGTCTCCCCCATGTGCAGGGAGTTGAACTCCCACACCAGGCGGCTGGTCTCAGCCACGCTGGATAGGCGGTGGAGACGGGTGAGGATGTGCCATACGGCCGCTGGGTCTGGGATCTTGCCGGCATTGAAGTCACCAAGGAAGGGCTCTAGGGCGAGGCGTGAAGCCGAAGGGGTGATTGGGACGAGGGCAAGTACGGCGCGACTAGCATCATACAAATGGTCGGCCTGGGTAGAGTCGTACAGAAGGGTGTAGTACGCCCACAAGCCCTTACCCTGTGCCCAAATGCAAAAACTGAGTTCCTAGCTCTGGAACTCCTCACCGGCCTGAAGCGGTGGGGATGGGGTCTCAAAGTCCTTTGGCCTGCGGCCGGCACCCAGAGTGGGGCCAAGGACTATATTCATTGTCTGCTACTGGCGATGAGTCTGCTATTGCACCAAGTAATGCGTGGCAGCAGACACAGCGGGACTGGCGTGCCTAGGAGGAAGGAAAGGCGGCAGTGCACTAGTGTGGGTCTGTGATGCCAACGGATGCTGTGCTGCAAGTTGCTATGTTAGTCTAGCAAGCTGTTGCTGAATGGCAGCCAGGGGGTCGGAGGCACCAGCAACAAAGCCTGTAGATTGCAGCTGGTGCTGCTGTTGCTGATGCTACTGCTTCTGCTGCTACTGCTTCAACTGCTGCAGCTGCTGTTAGAAAAGGGGGGCTAGGGGTCCCCCTAGTAGAAGAGGACCCTAATGGAAACTAGGACAGCCCTCAAGGAGGTGATCAGGCTCACCAACAGCCGCCTAGGCAAGACCAACCGTTTGTGAGAGGGAGTTGCAGGTTACACAGACAGAAAGTACGGAAGCAAATGTACGTTTGCAAAGAATGAAAATGTCTGAATCGACTTGTAACGGGTCGATTCTCCAGCTCCTGCTCTAAAGTCGTCGTCGGAGTTTGCAGAATGGCATTCTCAGTCCGCGTCAGGGGTTTAGCCCCTTCGCATGACTGAGGGGCAATCGTCATCAATGACCCAGAGGAAGGAGACTCGAATGTTTCGAGTCTCCGGAGGCCCATTTCCGTTTTTAACCAGACCCCTGGTTTTGCGACCCAAACCGGGGGTTTTTACCTTGAACTCGTGTGTTCGCACGAGTTACTTTGTTTGTTTTATGTTGAAGTTCGTCGTAAACGAACTTCGATATACGTTTTGTCATCCTGGCGTGAAATCGTTGCGTACGAGGCACGCTGGCGTTTTCGCGCCTGTTTGTTTTGACCTCATCCTCGCTACCCCTATCCCTCGTCCTCTCTTGCTCGTTTGCAAGGAGGGCGAGGGGGGGCGAGGACACGAGGCCACGAGGCCTCGCCCTCGAGGCCCTCGTGGCCTCTCAGCCGCCGATCGGGCTGAGGCCGCGATTGGTGGCTGATGGCTGGCCGGCCGGTGGCCGGCCGGTCACTTGGCCGGCCGGCAGCGAGCTGGCCGGCGGCCAGCGAAGTGCTGGCCGCCGGCCAGCCCTCGCTGACGCGAGGGGTGGTGCGCAATCACCCCACGCTTCAGCGAGGTGGGAGGGCCGAACCGGCCCTCCCGCTACACGACTCTTGAGTGAGAAATCACATTAGCACAGCTTTCCAACAAGCCAAAGTACGCCTCATTTAGCACATGGAGCTGGATGAATCACTCAGTCAAAGTTCACCTCCTAGCACACTCCTAGCCTAGCGGGATGAGCGGCAGTCACACTCTCACACAAGAGAATTGCCATCCCTGCCATGTGCACAACCAATGATCTTGGTGGGAACCTTCCTTGAAGCTCCCTAAAGGTCCTCCTGCCGCCTTTCTACCTTGAAGGCCGCTCCAAACCTCCCTGGCCAATAATTGTGGCCGTCATTGGTGCTGGTAGTGCAGGAGCCGTCACTTGATCCGGACCCATTGCCACCAAACCTTGAAAATCCATATCTCCCTCAAACGGACTCCAAATCGGGTTCTGTAAAGTGCTACAGGACCAAAAAAACATCCTCTATTCACTCTTGTGACCTGATGATTTTCATCGAGCAACCCACTTAGATCACTTTTTTTTGGCACCCCATATCCAACATTCTCCCACTTTGCGAGTATAACAATCACACAAGTCCACACTGCCCCCTCAGCTGCTAAAAAGCGGTGCGCTGCCAGTGGATTGGTCAAGAAGTCTACAAGCATCATATTTGAAGGGCAGAACTTGATCTGCACCACCTGCTTTGCCACAAGTTTGCAGATGAAGTGATATTGCAGGTCAATGTGCTTGGTGCGGGCGTGAAACTCTGCATTCTTGGTCAGAGCAATGGCGCTCATGTTGTCACAGTAGATTGTAGTCACTGTGGTTTGATGCTGTCCAAGGCTTGCCAGCAGCTCATGCAGCCACACGGCTTCCTTTAGTGCTTCACTCAAGGCGATGTATTAATCTTTGGTGGAGGAGAGGACGACACACTCTTGCTTCTTGCTCCTACAACTGATTGCACCTCCCCCGAGTACAAACACGAACCCACTGGTCGACCTCCTTCTGTCTATGTCACCTCCCCAATCTGCATAATTGTAGCCGATGAGGATGGGGCTATCGTTGCCGTTGAAGGTTAGGCAAAGGCTTCTGCTGCAGTCAAGGTAGCGTAGCACGCGCTTGACTGCCTTCCAATGCGGCACGCCCAGATTTGCGCAAAACTTGCTGAGCACTCCCACTACTTGGCTGATGTTGAGGCGCGTGCCGCCTGCTGCATACATGAGGCTCCCAACTGCTGCCTGGTCGACACTGCTTCCATGCGGCTACTCTCTTGTATGCTGCAGGGAGTCTGCGTCATGCTCAGCTTTGCTCCCACTTCCAGTGGTGTTGCGGCCTTGCGCACTCCTGCCATGTTATAGCGCTTGACGATGTCGCTCACGTACGTGCTCAGCGACAACTCCAAAGTCAGCTGCTGCCGGTCGCGCTTGACCTGAAGGCCAAGGTAGTAGCTGAGCTCTCCCATGTCTTTCGTGTCGAACCTGGCAGCAAGGGACTGCTTCACATCGTCCAAGAGAAACTCGGAGTCAGATGCAATGAGCAGATCATCAACATAGAGCAAGATGATGACCTGGCTTGCCTCTTGAGTGCACCCATAGACTGCATGGTCAGCTTCACTGCGCACAAAGCCGAGGTCAGCCAGCTGCTCATCCATCTTGTGTTACCATGCTCGCGGGGATTGCTTCAGGCCGTAGAGGGCCTTCACAAGCTTGCACACCAAATCCTCCTTTTCCTCCACCACATACCCCTCTGGCTGCTCCATATACACATCCTCCTCGAGGTCACCATTCATAAATGTACAAGTCACATCCATTTGGTGCACCTCCCAGTCCATAACAGCAGCAAGAGCGAGGATCGCTCGGATGGATGGGAAATTTGCGACAGGTGCAAATGTCTCATTGTAATCCACACCCTAAGTCTGTGCATATCCCTTTGCAACCAACCGTGCTTTGTACCTCAGCACCTTACCATTCGCACCACGCTTGCGCCTGAAGATCCACCGGCACCCGATCACCCGGGTGCCACGTGGAGCTTCCTCAAGGGTCCAGGTCCCGTTCTTCATGAGCGCACCATACTCCTTGTCTGCTGCGACACGCCATTCTGCCACCTTGGCGCTGCACATGGCTTCAGTGAATGTGACTGGGTCATCGGTGATTGTGAGGAAGAGAAGCTCGAGGTCAGACGACTCCGTTTGTGGTGGAACGGTACACAGGTTCACCAGCTCCTCCAGCGGCCTCTGTTTGCTTACGAGGTGCTCGGATCGCCTCATCGGCTCCCCACTATCCTTTGCACCTTTGTTGATGGGTACGGATTTTCGTGGCAGCTGCTATATGTTGCTTTGTTGCTCCTCCTCATCAGATTCGGCTGCTGGCTCCTTCTCCTTCTCAGCTTCCTCCACCTCCTTGTCGTTATCGCTCTCACCGCCATCTTCTACAGCGTCGTCTTCTGCTACCAGAACTTCTCCAACTTCAGGTACAAGTGCGGGAGCAAGTGGAACTGCAGACATAGGGCTCCAAGTCCAGCCCTTCACGTCCTCTTGACAGACCACGTCACGGCTGCGGATGATCTTGCGTGCAGCGAGGTTGTAGAGGCGGTATCCCATGGTGTCGTAGCCAAGGAAGGCGACATTCATTGACTTTCTGTCTAGCTTGTCACGGCTGCCGGTAGGCATGAGCACAAATGCACCACACCCAAAGACTTTCAAGTGCGTCATTGTTGGCTTGCGTCCCATCCACGCCTCCTCCGGTTTCATTTGCACATGGCGTGCGTGGGATTCCAGTTTTTTAGGTACACGACAGTGTTGACCGCTTCTGCCCAGAAGGTTGGTGGGAGCTCGGCGTCTTGGAGCATAGTGCAGACACGCTCCATCAGTGTGCGGTTTGCACATTCAGCCACGCCATTCAGCTGCGGTGTTCCAGGTGGGGTGACCTCCTGCTTGATCATGCGATGCTTGAGGAAGCTGCGGAAGTCGTTTGAGAGGTACTCTCCTCCACCATCGGTGCAAAGCACCTTCAACCGCCTGCCACTCTCATTCTATGAAGCAACAATCCACACCTTGAAAGCAACAAAACACTCATCCTTGCCAGCCAAGAAGGACACCCACATCTTCCACGACTTGTCATCAATGATTGTGACAAAGTACAACTCGCCGGACAGGGACTGTGATGGCATAGGACCGCACAAATTAGACTTAACGAGTAAGAGAAGCTTAGCCGCCCCCCTCCCTCTTTCTCGTGAAAGGAGCGCGAGCTTGCTTCCCATCAATGCAGCTCTCACAAGCCGATGCACCAGGCTGCTTCACCCCCTTGAGCTCCAGGCCACGGACCATCTGTTGTATTGAGATGATGGCGCCAAAGTCGAGGTGACCGAGCCTCACGTGCCACAGGCCGATGTCATGTTTTCCCTCTCTTGCCACCAACGCTGAGTCGGCTTCCTTCTCCGACGCCACATAGAGGCGGTAAAGACCATCCTCCTTGTTCGTTTTTGCAAGCACACGGCCAATACGGGCACAGATGGTACAGCCACCATTCTCAAAGCAAACCTGCATGCCCTCGCGGATGAGAGATGAGACAGAGAGGAGGTTAGTTGCCGGCCTCGGAACATGGAGCACCCCCTTCACACGACTTTCCACGTGCTTGCCCTCAACGGAAGCACAAAACACAATCTCACCCTCCCCAACCGCCATTTGCACATGATTGTTCCCCATGTAGACCTGACGAGGATTGATGGCGGTGTAGATGACGAACCACTCCCAGCGACACGTCATGTGCCGCGTGCCTCCCGAGTCGATGATCCAGAACAAGGTGGTGTTGTCGGAGACGTGCAAGACCCGGATGGTGGTCACAAATCCACTCTTCTAATCTGCTGCATTCGCGGAAGCGTCAGAATTCTTTCCCGCTCCCAGTCCAGCCGCAAGGTCCGCCTTCTTCTTCCGGCATTCGCGCGCCCAACGTCCCGGCTTCTTGCAGTAGTTGCAGTTCCCCTTCTTCTTCCCTCCTCCGCCGTTGCCCCTGGTAATTGCAGCACCACCCCCATGTCCAGAGTTGGTGATGAGAGCAACGTCAAGTCCGCTTCCACCCTCCTCTCCCTTGGTTAGTGCAGCGCCGCTCCTCCTCAAACAACAGGCTCTCCCCCACAATGTTAAGGGAGAGCTTGTCGCCGCTTTGGTCCAGGGCAACAATGAGAGGATTGTAACTGCTAGGAAGGCCAGAGAGGATGGTCAGCATGAGCACACACTCCTAAACAGGGTCCTCAATCGCAGCAAGCTGGTCAGAGAGAGACTTCACCATGTTGATGTAGTCAAACATGGATCTACACTCATCCATCTTCATAGTGTGAAAGCGACGACGCAGCTGCATGTTCTTGAGGATTGAATTGGAAGCATAAGTGGACTCAAGCTTTTTCCAAACCTCCTTTGGCGTGAGGATGCCACGGACAAGGAGCTGTTGCCGTTTTGCGAGGTGGAGGTAGATGGTTGCGAGGGCACGGTCACGCTTCTCGCGGTAGGTACGGGCCTTGCCAGGAAAGAGGGATCTTTCTACTGGTTCCTTCTCCTTCTCATCCACCTGACTCCACAAACCCTTCTCCATCAGCACCATCTCCATGTTGTTGCTCCACTTGAAGAAGCTCTTGCCTTCAAAATTGGCGATGTTGACGCCGGCCACCACACAACTGCATGTCGCAATTGCAGTACATCATTCAGTCCACAAACGCCTCTCTCACACAACAGGATACAAGGAATGCCTCAAGGATGATACAAAGCCTTTTTCTAGCTCTGATACCACTGATGGAAACTAGGGCATCCCTCAGGGAGGTGATCAGGCTCACCAACAGCCGCCTAGGCAGGACCAACTATTTGTGAGAGGGAGTTGCACGTTGCACAGATAGAAATTACGGAAGCGAATGTAGGTTTGAAAAGAACGAGAATATTTGAATCAACTCTTGAGTAAGAAATAAAGTTATCACAGCTTTCTAACAAGCCTAAGTGTGCCTCATTTAGCACATGGAGGTGGAAGAACCACTCAGTCAAAGTTCACCTCCTAGCACACTCCTAGCCTAGCGGGATGAGCGACAGTCACACTCTCACGCAAGAGAATTGTCATCCCTGTCTTGTGCACAACCAATAATCTTGGTGGGAACCTTCCTTGAAGCTCCCTAAAGGTCCTCCTACTGCCTTTCTACCCTGAAGGCCGCTCCAAACCTCCCTGGACAATAATTGTGGCCGTCATTGGTGCTGGTAGTGCAGGAGCCGTCACTTGAACCGGACCCATTGCCACCAAACCTTGAAAATCCATATCTCCCACAAACGGACTCCGAATCGAGTTTCGTAAAGTGCTACAGAAAAAGAAAAACATCCTCTATTCACTCTTGTGACCTGATGATTTTTATCGAGCAACCCACTTAGGTCACATTTTTTTGGCACCCCATGTCTAACAGACCCCTACCCAGTGGGGCTGTCAGCCATGGTGAATTTTGGTGCTCCCCGTTTTTCTGTCTTTTGGTTTTTGGTTTCAAGTTATGCTGATGTCAGCAGTGACATCAGCTTAGGATGGCTGACGTCAGCTTTTGTGGCTGCGTTGTTGTAGGGTGGTTGCTGTAGAGTATGTGCCCTTGTTTTTCTCATTTCTTTTATGACATTATTACTGATGTTAGCAGTGACATCAGCTGACGACTGCTTACATCAACAGCGCCTGGTACTAGGGCCACTTCTATGGTAGTTGTAGGGCAGCTACTCTTGCTGTTGCAGCCGCTACTTTTGCCATCGCTGCGACTGCTGCTTATGCTTCTGGTTTGCTGTTGGAGCAACTGCTATGACTGTTGTTGTTGCTGTTGCTAATGCTGCGATTTTTGGTGCAGTAGCGGCTGCTGCTGCTGCAGGTGCTACTGCTCCAGCTGCTGCAAATTTTGTTGCAGCAGGAGCTGCTATTACTGCTGTTGTTACTGCTAAGCTGCTGCGTGCTAGTACAGCTGCTATGGCTGCTATAGCGGCTATGGCAGTGGCTGCAACCACTGCCCAATCACTGGTCGGATGGGGGATTTTTCTTTCTTTTTGTTGGTCACAATGAGCTCACTGCTACATGTGAGCAGCGAGTTGCGAGCAGCGAGCTCGCCGCTCGCTGCTAGTTGTTCGATGCTTGCTCCGAGCAGCGAGCTTGCTCCTTGCAACTCGCTACTCATGGCGAGCAGTGAACTGCGAGTAGTTGTACCTCCTTCTGCTGCTGGCTGCTGCTGCACTGGCTGCTGCTGCACTGGCTGCTGCTGGCTAAAGCTACTACTAGCTGCTGCCGGCTCCCGCTTGTTGCTACTGCTGCTAGCTGCTGCCCCTACGCATTGCTGCTGCTATTGCAGCCTGCTGCTGTTACTACTCGCTGCTGTCGTTGCCGCTCGTTGCCGTTGCTGCTGCTGCTACGAGCTGCTGCTGTTGCGAGCCGCTGCAATTGGATACTGCTGCTGCTAATTGCTGCTGTTGCAGGCTGTTGTTACTGTGAGCTGTAGCGAGCTGTTGCAAGCTACTGCTGCAGCAGACTGTTGCTGCTGCACGACACAACTGTTGGCCGCTACTACCACTGTTCGCTATTACTACAAGTAGCTTCTGCTGTTGCATGCTGCTGATTTCAGTCAACGCACCTGGGTGACATTGCTGCGTGCGTCGTCATCGCGATGCGTGATGTCGCTGGCCGCTCACCTCCTCGCGTCACACGTGGTGGTCTGTGCTGCCAAAAAAAAATCCGGCTGCATTTCCCCTAGCCCAGTGGCCGTGGGAAAGAATCTGACGCCGCCACCAGTAGGGTCAATGCTGTCAGAAAAAAATTGGCAGCATTTTCCCTGCACTCGCGCATATGGGGGTCCGCCAGCGTTGTCTGGCACCTGTACGCCAGTCTTCTGCTGCTGCTTCTATGCTTTGGCTCTGATACCAAGGTAGAAATGCTAGAGAGCAGGTTGGGGCAACGTTGTTAATGTAGAGTGTGGGCTTCCACGCTCCTTGCTTAGTCTGTTGCCCCCTCAGTCTGCCGCTTTAGAGTCCAAGTCTGGATGGTCTAGGTTTGTTACTCAGAAACGCTGACACTAGTGTTAGCACCAGAAAGCAGTTGAAAACTGAAAATGACTAATTAGGAATGAAGAATGAACAACAATGGGAGACTCCTCCAAGTTCTAGCTCCCCCCAAGCTCTGTAGAGCTTGTTACTCAGCTAACCAGCCAATCAAAAAACAAGGGTGACTTTCTAATTTGCCCCCATTCTTGCTCAACCATGTCTGAGATGCCCCCATTCCAAGAAAACTAGCTACGTCACCCCCATTCCGAAAAGTCATGGCCAGGTCGCCCCCGGTCTTTGTGCTCCGAGGAATCATGGCTACGATGCCCAGTATGGATGAAACATTATCGACGTCTTTCTCACACTTTAAAAGGTGGGGCCAAGGTGACGATGACATTTTGTATCGCACATTGCTAAAAATCAGTTTAAAAAAAATCAAACCGTACATCATTCCGGACATTGTGTCCTCCCTGTCTGCCTTCCAGAGTTGCTCGCATCTTTGTCGTCGACTTTTACATGTTACGTGTTAGGCTTTGTATATTGTAATCTCATAGGGCATCTGTTACAACTGAGAAAACGTTGACCATACTACATTACTAAGCTTCCTTTGCATTTCCTGGCGAGGACGTGGAAGATGGCGTGATGGACGTACGAGCGTGGACAGCGAAAGCTGCCCATGCTCGTACGTACATCGCGTTGTTTCGAGAATTCTCTTTCAAACACGACCCCGGAAGTCATCGATTCGAGCCAGTCTAGGGACGCGTATGGTTAGAAAACAGAACGTTGAGGACGCGAACTAGTAAAGAACCTTCCAGCCGGAGGGGTAAAAAAAACATCTCAGACGGCTACCTAAACCGCCGCCAAGCGAAAACAGCGGTATTATGTTACTAAAAAACTCTTTGAATAGCCACGCGAGAGAGATTATTCATGCGTGAAGCATTTTATGTGCATTGGGCCTCGATGCCTACACACAACATCGCACAAAACACGCCCCGACTTCCTACTGATCAGGTTCGGGCGAACAACGTCGGCCAATGCGTACAAAAGACCAAGTTACGTGAATACCACCATCTAGGATCACTGGAACATGTTGGGCTAAGAGCACAGAAATGTCACCAAATGTTGCACCCATGCAAATCAAGTATGAGTATAAAAAGAAATACAACATAAATAACAAATTACTAGGTTCCAATGTTGCACAAAGGTGCACAGGGTTAAGTAGTAACCCATGCACGTTTTGTTGAGAGAGGAACTCAAAAAAATTGTGAATGAAAATGGAGGGGAAATAATCATGTAAAAACTTCAAATGTCAAATTTTAATTTCATGTTGAAATATTTTGGTTAGGAGCATATTCATACCATTGTCTTCTTTTCACAGTACTTCCAAATGTTATCTCCAAAAAAGATCTTGTGGAATCCTGTTTTCAAAACAAATATAGTTAAAAGTTTAATTGTATTCTACCCAATTTCCCGTACGGAAACTTTCCATGGACTACGTTCCGCACATTCGTTGTATCCATACATTTATTCATGTATGTGTACATTGACATGCACCCATCTATGATTTATTACAAGTGTCAAGTATAATCATCTTGTGTAATGTTTCCTTCATGTGCTTATGATTCAACCATTGTGTGTCAATAATCCGTTGTGACATAGCCTATGACCACCAATTGCAAATACAGTACAACTTATGCTTCGTGTTACATGATAACTTCTATCATTCCATTTTTCATAATGTTTCATCCTCCTTGAGCACATCGATCCAACATTTTAGATTTTGGAAAATTGTAATATGAAGCCGGGTATGTAGCTCAAGCTATCATGGATAGTGTACATGTTGGTTTCTCGGGTATTCATCTCGATCCAGAGACTGATGTGGTCGAATGCGCTTGTCTCGTTGAACAGTAAGAAGCGTTTGAGAGAATGAAAGTTAGTACATATTAAAAATTCGACCATGTCAAGTATTCTTGGTTTGTTTCTTGTGTCCTACAGAGAACAAAGCAACAATCACAGATTGCAAGTTGGCGGACGTCTCAAAAACAGGTCCACGAACCGATGAAAATAGGTTACTACGTAACCCAAAAAAAACATGTATATGCACATGTACATGTGCATTCATGCGCATAGTTTTATTGTATTTATATGTAAATGTAATGTGTATGTACATGTATATGCATATGTATATGCATATGTATATGTATATGTGTATGTATATGTATATGTATATGTATATGTATATGTATATGTATATGTATATGTATATGTATATGTATATGTATATGTATATGTATA
>SZWC01023899.1:13534-35790 GCA_023375785.1 Penium margaritaceum
GGGGGCTCCATTTTGAGATGGGGGTCCCCATCCTCTTCTTGATCATGAATTCCATCAACTAGTGCCTCTTCCGACCGGCTGCAAGGCCATTGACTCGTTAAAGTCAAAGTGGGTGTTTAAAGTCAAACAAAATGTGCAGGGCCTGTTTGAGAAGTACAAGGCTCTCTTCATCATCATTTTCACCGTCGTCATCATCATCATCAGCATCGTTTTCATCGTCATCATCATCTTCATTTTCATTGTCATTGTCATCATCGTCATTGTCATTGTCATCATCATTGTCATCATCATCGTCATCGTCATCGTCATCGTCATGGTCATCGTCATCAACATCTTCATCGTCACCGTCATCATCATCTTCATCGTCATCGTCATCGTCATCATCATCATCGTCATTGTCATCGTCATCTTCATCATCATTCTCTTTGTCTTTGTTGCCATTTTCATCATTGTCATTGTTGTTTTGGTCATCATTGTCACGGTCATCGTGATTGTCATTGTCATTATCATCCTGATTTTCATCATCATTGCCATCGTCATTGCCATCTTCATTGTCATTTTCATTGTTGTTGAAATTGCCATCAACATCGCGATCGACATCGCCATCACCATTGCCATCACCATCGCCATCGCCATCGCCATCACCGTTTCCATCGTCACTGCCATAGCCACCACCATGGCCATTGCCATCGCCATCGCCATCGCCATCACCATCTCCATCACCACCACCATCCCCATCACCATCGCCATGGCCATCGCCATGGCCAAGGCTGCAATAATGCATTACTTGGTAGCGCGGTACTGAGTACCACGGTATACGTATATCGCGGTTTCCTGGCAGGTTAGTACTGATAATGGTAACAGTACAACATTACTGGCGTCACACAGAAAGAACGACGGTACATTATGTGTATCCCGGTACAAGGTAAACCGCGGAATGTCAATAAAAGTAAAAATAGCGTACCATGGTACCATCCAGTGAAATGACTACACGTACAAGTACATCTAAGAAGTCCAAAATCTGCATCGCACGTAGGAAAAACAGTAGACACTAGACATGAAAGCTGGTCCACGAATAACTTACACTCCCCTTCCCAAAATTTTGTCCGGCAGGGGATTCTTTTGAAAACAGGAGGGGCCACATTTTTTCTACCTTCACATTGGGGAAAGGCAGCAGCGGCAGTGCATCTTCATTGTGCATAGCGTGAGTATGGCCTGTGCGACACCTTGCGACCTGCAAAAGAAAAAACTGCAGCAGTCGCTCGATCACGGGCGAGGTTGGGAAGTCCAGCAGGCTCAAGGGCGACCTCTTGCTCCCTCTTTGGCTGGTCGTTGGCCTTCCCTCAAGGACAACCAGCCGACAATGTGCATCCAACCGTTGTCGGCCTTCAGCCAACAGACCCCCTTTTTCTAGCAATCGTTTTTGTTCTTGTCTATTTTATGTGGAGAGAAATTGCCTGCAATAAACTATTCAGCATTGCATTCCTTTCCTTCTAATACATGAATTCCCCTTCACGCAACCCCCGTGTGGCAAGACCAACCTGCCGAGTAGATCTCGGTTTGTGAGGGCAGGTTGGAGAGTCAGAGATGTAGGCATGAGAGAGATGACCATTTGAAAAGTGTCTTGGCTCCTGTCTATTGTTTAGTCTTTCAATCCCCCCTCGCTCTGTTTTAACATGTTACCGCTACAGCAGCCATTATATTTGTTTCATAAAATGGTACTACGGTTTTGTGCCATGGTACAATAATGCAGTACTACAGAAGGGTACCTTGGCAGGTGAGTACCAGTACCGTACCGGTAACGCAAAAACAATAACTGCAGTGCGATGCTGGCTTACCACGCTACAATAACGCGTTACTGCGTTACCGGTAGTAACGTTACAGCCCTGGCTATTGCCATTGGCGATGGCCCATTGCAATCACCATTGCTATCACCATTGCCATCACCATCACCATCACCATCACCATTGGCATCAGCATCAGCATCAGCATCAAGATCAGCATCAGTATCAGCATTAGCATCAGCATGAGAATGAGCATGAGAATGAGCACAAGCATGAGCACGAGCATGAGCACGAGCATGAGCATGAACATGAGCATGACCATGACCATGAGCATGAGCATCACCATTGCCACCACCACCACCATCACCATCTCCATCTCCATCACCATCAACATCACCATCACCATCACCATCACCACCACCACCATCACCATTGTTGCAGTATTTTTCACCAATGTCAATGTCACTGTGACGGTCAACATCATTTTCACCATCATCACATCATGGCTTTTGTAGTAATAATCTCTTTTATCATCACTGACCATGCTGGATATCATGTCAAATGAGAATCCAATTTTCCCTCTAGGAAAACACCATTAGTCCCTACTATGCGCATTCTTCTTGATAATGGTTTGCATGAGAAAATATGTTGTGGCATCTCCTTCTGGTTTTCAACCTCTAGCTAACATGAAAGTGTTGAGTGAGATGGGAGAAAGCGTGGGCACCGAGAACGGCAGGGGTGAGTGCGGAGGAGTGAGCATTGCAAAGAAGATTTTGTTAACGGAAAGGAAAAGGAAGGTGAATTATGATTAACAAGGAGGAAGGCAAAAGAAAAGCAAGGGGAAACACATGGAAGGGGGGGGATGAGATGTTAGAGTGGATTGAGGAAGGGCAAGATTGATGCACATTCTGTTCAGCCCATGAAGAGCTTTACCTCATCATGTTCCAGTGTTCTGATCTTCGGGGCAATTTTTGCAGTTCCCATACTTCAGAGCATTCAAAGCACTTGGGGAAAGACGTTCCGGGCATGGGACGGCAATGATGACTGCATTGCAGCCCAAGAACTATAGTGTGATGAAAATTGTCACATCATCTCCATGTATGTGCACGGCTGTGCAAAACAACAATGAAAGAGCTTACACAACACACGCCATGAAGTAACGGTCGATTCCCTTGCTACGGAGTTCATAGGCACTGGTTTGAAGGTCGACCCACAGATGCAAGCAATGATACTACTCCAGGCCTTCTAGGAAAGTTGGAGTCCCATGATCACCTTCGTCAATGGCTTGGTCTGCCAATGAGCTGAAGTACCCCAAGATGGCTAAATATGTCCGTAATGAATGGGTGGGGTGTGGTGGAAGTGAAATAGAGGCATCTCAATCTTTTTCCTATGCTACCCACCCTCAAGTAGGAGGAGGAGACAAGAAAGAGAAGAGTAACAAACAGGGCACAAAGAAAGGTTATAAGGAGAGTGCTACCATTGTGGTAAAGAGGGCCAATATGGGTGCACCTGCCCCCAGAATAAGTTGGACCATCAAGGGAAGGCTGGAAAGAAGGACGACCAAGCATTCATCCTGCGGAAGTCTGTTGACTTCATGGATCCAGAGGTCACTGTCATTGAATCTGGATCAGGCAACCACACACAATGCAGCCGGGCGGTGTTTGTCACCTATGGCACTTCAGAGTGGTGCACACCAGTTTCCAAAGGCAACTGGTAAGGGCTTCACAATTTGCTTTAGGCAATGGGCATAGGGAGCATCCAAATTGAGTTGATGGTGGAAAAAATGACCATCGCAGTCATCATATAATTCATCCTTTACATGCTCACATCTGGGTTCAATCTGCAGTCAGTGAGCCACCTTATGTACAAGGGGCTCAAGGAGCTCTTCACAAAGGAGGCAGTCATCTGGAAGGAGGGGCAAAACAAGTTGGTTTCATACTGGAAGAGAGAGGAGGGCATGTTCCTCCTCTGCTCTAGGGGCCTCAACAGTCGGATGGGGTCCGACGCTATCCATCTTGTGAGGAAGGGTGACTGGGATCTGAACTGCGGCACTGAGAATTGTGCCACACTTCCCCTCATTGGTGACGGACATGGCAAAGCGGGAGGTTGCACATGGTATTGATATCAAGGGCCTTGAAGTAGCCAAGGAGGCTATGTGCGAGCCGTGTATGGTGGGCAACACAACACGAGAGCCATTTGGAGGCAAAGGAGTGCACAGATTTGCAAATGTGGAGGTCGTGTACACTGATGTGTGTAGGCCGTTCACGGCGTCTGCTGGGGGTTCTTGCTACTTTTTCACCTTCAATCATGGCCACAGCTGCAAGATCTTCATTTTTTCCTTGGAAAAAAATAGCGACATTCTGCCACACATGAGTTCATGGGTGCATTGGAGTGGCAAACGGAGTTAACGGTGAAGAATTTTTGGAGCGACAATGGTGGTAACAATAAGTGCTGCTGGAATTGGTAATTATAATTGCTCTTCATTGGATGAAGAGAAAGGGGATTGAGTGGCAAAGAACAACACCACAATCCCTGCAGTAAAATGGTGTCACTGAGAGGACGAACTGCACAATCCTCAATATGGTCAGGTCCATGCTCAGCCATGGCGGCATCACAAAAAAGTACTGGGACAAGGTGGTGAGGACAGTGGCGTACATCATGAACCTAATCCAATAAGAGCCACTAAAAGACACAGATTCCAAGGTGTGGAAGTTTCCACTGATAATGTAGAGTGGGAGGAAGCCAAATTTGTCTCACCTCCATACATTTTGCTACGTTTCACATGATTTTTTCAGGCACGGAAGGGCTGGGGCAAACTGAATCTTTGGATTTTCCAGTGTATTATCCTCAAGTTTGTGAGCAGTAGCAAAGAAAACCAGCTCTTGTACCCGCGGTCCTAGAAGGCCATGAAAATTAATAACATTCCACTGGACTAACAAGGATATGGAAAAAAACGAGGGTGGCATCAGAGCGGCTCCGAGCAGCAGACACCACCTGGGGAATGGGATAGCAGCTCATATGGTATCAGTCAATTTGGTCAGTGAGTCCAAAGTGCTGGAAGCAGTGGATCTGAATGAGGAGGTGGGGAGTGAGCCTACATCTCCATGGTCTCCAAGAGAGGGGGAGCAGGCTAGCAACACAAGGCGTGCCATAAGGGGGCAGCAGCAGCTACCCCAACAACAGCAGCTCCATAGAAGAAAATGTGGAAGAAGGATTACAAAGAATTACAATGCTACGGAGGGAAAATGGACATGGTTTGCTCGAGTAATGATTCTCTAAGAGGAACCAGAAACCTTCAAGGAGGAGTTAAAGTGCAAGTATGGGGCTAAATGGGAGAGAAAAAAAAATCTGAGCTCACTTCCCATGAGGAGAACAGTATTTGGGAGCTGAATGAACCATAGAGGCCATGAAAATCATTGGCTCCAAGTGGATTTTCACGAAGAAGCTCACCAAGGAGGGGAAGATGGAGTGGAACAAGGTGCGGCTGGTGGAAAAGGTGTATACTCAGCGGAATGGCAAGCACTCCAACGAGACCTTTGTACTGGTGGCAAAGCTTGCGGGCATCCGAAAGATGCTCTCTGTAGTAGCAACGCGAGTCTTTGAGGTCCACAAAACATACATGACAGGAGATCCTCATGGATGTGCCAGAGGGGTGGATGCACTTCCCAGGAAGGTGTCTAGTCATTACAAGGCGCTCTTTGAGCTGAAACAAGCACCACTCATGTGGTAGTTTAAAATCTTCAACTTCATGGTCGAGGTTGTTTATTGTCCTCTTTGTGGATGACTTGATCCTTGTATCATTACATGTGAAAGAACAGGTGAAGCTGAAGCCACAGCTAGGCAGTCGGAGAAAAACAGGTGAACCTGAGCTAGCTTTATTTGTATCTCCATGTTTCCATTGAAAGAGACCGCAAGGCATGGAAGCTGAAGATGAGCAAGAAAAAAATGTACGAGTGCTCTGCCGCTACAAGATGGAGGAGTGAAACCCCATTGGGACACCTATGACTACCAAATTTGAGCTGAGCTCAAGTATGGGGCCGAGCACGGATGAGGAGGAGGAAGTGGTAGGTGTACCATAAAATTCCACAGTGGGGAGCATCATATATGCCATGTTGGCCACGCAGCCTGACCTGCTCTTCATAGAGGGCAAAGTTAGCCAGTATGTCACTGAACCGGGCCACTGCATTGGGAAGCAGTGAAGCGGATCCTCTGCTACCTCAAGGTAGTAAGAAAATTGTGACTTTTGTTTTAAGGGAGAGCATGGAGTGACTCCCTAGAGTTTATCGGCTACTAGGATGCCAACATGGCTGGTGATGTGGATGACAAAGAATCAACTTTTGGGTTTGTCTTTGTGCTTGGTGGAGCAGCGGTATCGTTGGCAAGCAGGAAAGAGGACTGTGTGGAATTTTCTTTCACCAAGGCTGATTACATCAACCTCGCAGCTAATATGAGCTCCATGGAGCTTGGTCTGCATTGTGAGGCCTAAAGGGCCACATGTTTCAAAGACAGGGCATCAATGCTTCACTGAAAATGGGATACTGTTGGAATTATGTATCCCTTGCCACGAGTACCGTTGATCATATCCCCTAGTTCAGCCATTAGAGAGTGGTTAAAAATCTGATCTGATTGCATATATGTACTTATTGGAAGTTTTGTGTAAGATAAAGCTTTGAATACTCACTAATTTTGAGTGAATCTTCAGGAAGTTAGCCAAGCCGAAAGCCACGACCAAACTTTGGGCTCAAAAAACACGTGGGCCATGAAGGAAGGGACGTGGGAGGTCTTCTTGATCAGGGTGTCCCTCCTCCATGTTTGAGAAACAGGGAGGGCACTTCAATGGAACACTATCGAACTGCCTCTCTTTGCCTCCCTGCATGGCATGGTGGCATGCCCCACCATGTTTAACTTTGACGACTGTAATTGGGACTCTAGTTTCCCATATCAGGCATGCTCAGATGAGTTGGAAAATTATTTTAACACGATGTAAGAATATGACATAAATCTCACTGTATAAATTGAAAAAACGTACTTTCCTTGAATACAGTGTGTTTATCACTCATTCTTCCCACTCTTAATCTGTGATCCTTTGACTCCACACTCTCCAACATTCTTTCAATTGGCCATCCCCAATTCAGGACAGCATGCAAAAGTGAAGGATACACATCCTTCACTTCTACACCCACCAGAGCCAACAAACGGTTATGGACCCACATTCTAGAGGGACCCTAGTCCCCTTCTACTATTCTCTCACTGTGTGCAATACCAAGGACCGATCAAGAGAGCACTCGTGCTGTCACCACTTCCAACAAGATGGGCTTCCCCATCTGGAGGTGAAAACTTGAGGTCTACCTTGATGAAAAGGGACTGCTTGAGCTGTTCAAGGGTGAAGAGATGGCTCCTTCAAACACTATGAAGCCAGAGCAAGTCGACGTGTACAAGAAGCACAGCAAGATGGTGTTTTCTTTGTTTATGTTGGCACTTTTTCTACCAAAGAGAGCACTTATTCCAAGATGTACAGAGGCTACAGAGGACTGGAGATTTTCTTCCCTATCTACCAGGTGATAAAGCTGGAAAACCAGCTCCTTTTCTTCAAATAGCTTGTCACCCTATGAGGTGATAAAGGCAGTGAAATCATGGAAACCCTGCATCAGGTTGGAGTCCCTTGCTATCGAGCTCATTGGTTGGGAGGTTGACCCGCAGATACAAGCCATGATCCTCCTCCACGCCTTATATAACAGTTAGAGTCACATGATTACCTTTTTCTGCAGCTGGCCTGATAATGAGCTGAAGTATCCCTAGGTGGCTGAATGCATCCGCAATGAATGAATGTGGTTTGGTGGAAGATTAATTGGGGAATCATCATATTTTTCCTGTGTTGTCCAGCCTCAAGTAGGAGGAGGAGATAAGAAGAAGAAAGGTAAAAAGAAAGGAGAGTGCTACCATTGTGGCAAAGAGGGCTTATATGGGTGCACCTGCCCCCAGAAGAAGTCAAACCAGCAAGGGAATTCTGGAATGAAAAATGAAGAAGAATTCATGGTACAGAAGTCTGTTCCTTTTGCGGATCCAGAGGCCACTGTGATTGAATCTGGATCAGGTCACCACATGCAATGTAACCGGGTGGTGCTGTTCACCTATGGTACCTTGGAGCGGCACACGACAGCTGGCAAAAGGAAAAAAAGAGTTGTTGTTGGGCAAAAGGAACAAATGTTGACTTTTCAAAGTCATATTCAATGCCAAGTTGCATTGTCAAAAGTCGGCTCCTCAGACCCCAAGTCAATCTGGGCCTGAAATTCAACTTGGGGTCTGACAATGAAATGGCCTACACCACTTGAATTTTGTCAAGTTCACGGAAATTTGGCCCATAACAATCTTTGAGGGTTATGTTGAACTGCAAGAACTTACATGTCCAACCCCAAATTGCACCATTTTTGTCACATTGACAGTGTAGTTAAGTTGTCAGAAATGCCACATCTTAACATTGTTCAAGTTATATGCCATAGTCTCAACTACCTATGTTAGTAAACAGGTTCAGGGGAACACTACTCAACCCCGCTGGAATATCATGTAAAGCATGGATGACAACATATACATTTTGAGGTGGAACGGTAATGCAACTCAGGAGACACATGATGGAGCAGTGGAAAAGAAGAAAATGAAACTGGAAATCAAGAAACAGCATGTGGGCATGTCGCAGACTAGGCCTATCAGCCTTTGCAAAGTTTCCTATAGTGATCAGAGGCCTTCGCAGAAGATCCGGCTGCAGTACTTACTACATCCATTGAACCTGCTACAATGGGGGCTCATGAGTTGGGTTTGGATCCCACTGCAGAACCTCCCAGTCCTGGTCATGCTGATCCACGAGCAGTGTTTTGTAGACTATATTCTATGCCTCCACCATTTTCTCACTGCCATAAACATTTAGACCAAATTTCTGTGGGTGGAAATGATGATCTGAGGAATTTATGAGACGTGATACTTGGTTAGTCCAATGGAAGCTCAGATGCTCAGCAGCAAAATTCACCCACTCAGTGTTGCATGCAGCACGAAGACTGACCCAGGATGAATCAAGAGATTTTATAGTCATTTTTGTGTCCAATAGATTCTAAAATAAAATCCCAGCTGTTCCCCTTGCACCTTCAGCCTTATGTATAGCAAGGAAATTTGAAAACAAGGGCTTCGTCATGGCCTTGACCTGCACCCAAAACAGTTCCATATTCACAAGCCTGCTAATCTCTTCCTTTTTTGCCTTACACCCAACATCCTTGCCAAAATTTTGGAACTCAATACACCTTGAGCTGCTGATTATCTTCACAAGAGTCTCACGTAGCTTCAGCAGACCCTTATGCAATGACCCGGAACAGGTGGCCACAACGAGCTGCAACATCAAGCCACACTCTCTCTTCAGCCAATACCTGAGCAGGTCCTTGTTCCGGAAAAAAGACACAATGCGCTCTGCCTTGCTGATGAGGTTGGAGCCCCACTCCTTCTCTTTCCATATCTTTCAGCACAAGATCCAATGAGTTGGAAACACAGTGAGTGGCCCGGCAGACCAAGCCTCGAGGCTGTCCTTGAAACCTGTGGCCCTTCAGGCCACACAATGCAGACCCGGGCTCAGCAGACCAGCCTCAAGGCTGTTCTGTGCTCGTGGGATCTATCTCGACCTCCAAATCAAAAGTCACTGCCCTGTTCCAAAAGATTCTTGACCAAAAAAGGGTCTAAAAAGTTCCTGAAATGCCAGAGGGGGGTCAATTCAAGCGGACATTAATGTTAACTTTGATCAACTTAGCGACTCCGACCTAATCTCCTGAAGTCAGAATTCAAAATCAACATGAAAGGGCACACCCACATTGAATTGGTGGTAGATGGAAAAACTATCACAGTTACTGCATAAGACGTGCTCCACATGCCCAACTTTGGGTCGAAGCCACTTTATGGACAAGGGGCTCAAGGTCCTTTTCAGAGAGCAGGAAATCATCCACAAGGAGGGGGATAACAAGGTGGTTGCATCCTGGGAGAGAGAAGAGGACGTATACCTCCTCCGCTCTAAGGGCCTCAATAGTCGGACGGGGTCTGACGCCGCCAATCCCGTGAGGAAGGATGACGGGGATCTAGACCTATGGCACCGAAACTTGGTCAGTGCCATAGGTCCAGGTCCCCTCCATTTAGTGGTTCGACATCTGGGGGAGCATGTGGCAATGCCACATGGCCCTCTAAATCTTGAGGGATATGGAAAGTTGGGAGATAGTGAATGGTATTTAGGTCAAGTTCCTTGAAGTAGCTGAGAAGGCTTTGTGCAAGCTGTGCCTGGTGTGTAGGAAACATGGCAGCCATTCAGAGGCAAAGGCGCGCATGCATTGGCAGAGTTGGAGGTGAAGCACATTACTGTGTGTGGGCTGCTCAATGCATTTGTTGGGGGTGCTTTCTACTTTTTCACCTTCAATGACAACCACAACTTCCAGCTCTTCATTTTTCCATTGGAAAAAAAGAGGGCGTGCTATCATGCAAGTAAGAGTTTATGGCCATAGTGGAGCGGCAAACTGATTTGAAGGTGAAGGCCTTCTAAAGCGACGATGACGGTAAGTACGAGGGCTGCTGGAATTGGATAAAAAGCAAGGGGATTGAGTGGCAAACAACAATGCCACATTCCCTGCAGCAGAATAGAGTCACTGAGAGGGCGAACTACACCATCCTCAACATGGTCAGATCCACGCTCAGCAATGCTTGCCTGAAACAAGACATTTGGGACATAGCAGTGAGAACAGCAGCCTACATCATCAATTTTATGCCAAAAAGCTACTAAAAAACGCAGAGTCCAAGGTGTGGAAGTTGCCACTAGAAACTTGGAACAGAAGGAAGCCAAGTTTGGCTCACCTCCATATATTTGGCTAAATTGTACATGCTTTTGTGCAGGCACGGGAGGGCCAGGGAAAGCTGGAAATGTGGAATCACTGGTGTATTCTCTCCAGGTATAAGAGCAGTAGCAAGGCAAACCAGCTTTGTGACCCACAAACATAGATTTTCATGAACATTCATGACGTCACATTCAACTAGGAATGCTGCTGGATTGACAATGACGTGGGTCTCTCCAAGAATTGCAAGTGGCTATCACTCCTTCAAGAGGAGACACCACAGGACACAAATGAGGTTGGCATCCAAGCAGCTCCGACTGGTGGGCACCATCTGGGGGATGGGGAAGCGGTTCATGTGGGATCAGCAAATTCGAATAGTGAGTCAACGTGATGGCAGTAGTGGAGCTAAATGACGAGGCGGGGGTTGATTCTATGTCTTGATGGTCTCAAAGAGAGGGAGAGCAAGCCACCAGCATGAGTGGTGCTTTGATGAGAAGCAGCTGCCGCCCTAACAACAGAAACCTCATAGATGCAAGTGCTGAAGGACTACAAAATGGCATGATACTGCAATGGGCATATGGACCAGGTTCGATTGAGCAATCTTTGCACAAGAGGAACCAGGAAGCATAACAGCAGAAGGATGAGGATAATGAGGAGGGATGAATAAAATCTGAGCATCTTTCCCGTAAGGAGAATGACAATTAGGAGATTGGCTCGAAGTGGGTTTTGAAGAAGAAGCTCACCAAGGAGGGGAAGATGGAGTGGTTCAAGGTGCGGCTGGTGGTAAAGGGGTACAGTCAGCTAAAAGGTAAGTACAGTGATGATACACTGTACTGGCCACCAAGCTTTCATCCATCTGGATGACCCTCTCGTTGGCGGCAGTGTGGGACTATGAGGTCCACAAAATGGATGTAAAAAGGGTCCTCATGGAGGTGCCAGAGGGGGGGGGGGGGGGGGGGGGGGGGGGGGGGNAGGGTGGGGGGTGGGTGTGCTACCGCAAAAGGTGTACAGGCTTTGCAAGGTGCTTCATGGGCTAACGCAAGCTTGGCTTCATGTATTGTGAGGTATATCACAGCGTGCACCTGCGAAATCAGCCAGAATTTTACCAAAATACTATCCTTTACGTGGATGACTTGTTCCTTTTGTCATCCGACGCAAAAGAACAAGTGAACCTGAAGTGGCAGCTGGGAGGTCGGTTCACAAGGATTGACATGGGCAAGCTCAATGAATACATTAGAGTTGCCATTGAGAGAGACCACTAGGCATGGGCGCTGGAGATGGGCAAGGAGAGTATGTGCAGGAGATGCTCGTCGCTACAAGGTAGAGGAGTGGAACCTCATTGGCACACCTTTGACCACCACATGTGAGCTGAGCTCAAGCATGGGGCCGAGCGCGGGTGAGGATGAGAAGATGGCATGTTTATTGTACAAATCCACAGTGGGATGCATCATGTATGCCATGATAGCCATGCGGCTTTAACGGAGGGCCAAGGGACACCATTTGTTGCTGAACCGGGGATGCTGCATTGAAAATCCGTAAAGTGGATCCTCTGCTACTTCAAGGTAATAAAATAATTGCAACTTCTGCTTGAAGGGGGAGCATGGGGTGATCCCCTAGATTTTTTTGGCTACTTGGATGCCAATGTCGCTGGTGATGTGGATGGCAGAAAATCAGCTTCTAGATTCATCTTTGTGCCTTTTGGTGTAGAGGTTTGATGGGAAAGTAGGAAACATGATTGTGTTGCACAGTCCTACACTAGGGATGAATACATCATCCTCGCGGATGCTGCAAAGGAGGCGGGTATGGCTGTAGTAGCTGCTAAAGGAGTTTGGGGTACCACAAAGGAAGCCAACGGTGGTCAATGTGGACAACATGGGCACCATCAGCCTCAACGAGAACCCAATGCCGCACAAAAGATCCAAGCTTATTGAGACCCGCCATCACTATGTGCAGGACATTGTGGCAAAGAAAGATGCGGCACTAGTGCGATGAGGCACAGAGTGCATGATTGCCGACACTAGGTCCAAGACAGAGCCCAAGTAAAGGCATGATGTCTGTTGAATTGAGCACGGCCTGCACTGTGAAGGCTAAAGGGTCAGAGGTTTCAAGGACAGGACATCAATGCTGCGGTGCAAGGGTTAGATTGTTGGAATCCCATAAGTGCCGTTGATTGTATGCCCTAGTTCAGCCACTGGAGAGTGGTCAAACATCTGATTTGATTGCAGATTTGAAATCATTGAAACTTTTCATGTGAGATTGAGGTTTCAATTGATCAATTTTTAGTGAGTATTCAAAAATCTGGCCACACCCCAAGCCATAGCCAAAGTTTGGACTCCAAAGGCATGTGGGCCATGAAGGAAGGGACTTGAGAGGTCTCATTGAGGGACATGAAGGGAACGTCTGTGAGTTACCATCAAAGCACCTCCCTACAAGGTATAGTGGGAGACTCCACCATTGGTTGCTTCCATGGTCGTAGCACGGACTCTACTGCTCCATTTCATGTGTGCTTGGATGAGCTTGAAATCTCTTATAAAAATGTATAAGCATCTGATGTAATCTCACTACTTAAGGAAGAAAACATTATTTCTTTCTGTGAAAACAGTTTGTGACTCATTCTTCCCACTCTCAATCTATGATCCTTGGACTCCACACTCTCCACCATTGTGTCCATTGGAAATGTCCAAACTGTGGCCGCGTGTAGTAGTAAAGGCTAGGAAAACTTGAGGGTGCTTCCACCCTCACAAGAGCTAGCAAAGCACTCTAGCTTGAGCTTTCTTGCGGTGCTCAAAGAAATTCTGATCTACCTTTCCTACTGTGTACACTATTGCAGCTTTGTAAGTTTAGGTTATCCCATACAACTTGCTTTCAGCACTTCACAAGATGTAATGTCTTACTATGTGCAATGTAAGGCAATGGCAAGCTCTACACGGAGTTTCTTCCTCCAACAGCCACTTGCTGGTAATGTGTTCATGGGTGATGTCTGTCCATAGTGCAACTATAGCATTCTCGTGATGGTGTACCCTGCCACAAATAATTTCAACAAAGATGATTTAGTACTCATTACTGAGGTTTTCCTCCAGTCCATTCATTGATTCCTTGGCATCATGGAAACTCACTGTTAAAAGGGCACTTTGGATGCAGCACAAGCTGGCAAGATCTGGCTTCCATAGTCGGTCCATTATGTTTGACCATTTTTCAGGAGCTTCGTGCACCTCTTCAACATCTTTATGCCATGGGCCAGGGATCTCTAACTCTTCCTTCCAAATTTTCATGTGGATACATGGGTTCGGAAATGACCTTCCTTCATGAGAATCATTTTAGGGTTGTCTTCAACCATGAGAGTGTACGGGGCCAAGCCGTGGAAGTGATCGAGCAATTTTTGTACGCGTGTCATGAGGACCCTGCCTTGCCGTCCACACCTTTACCTTCACCTTCACAAGTTCATTATGGATTACAAAGGGGACAATGGGTCCCACCGCATGGTGTGGAGTGAGTTGATCTACAACCATTACCATACATTTCCATGTGATCTTTTGGAAGATGGCAAAAAACCTTGATCTCCAAGATCCACAAAGAGGGAAACATGGTCTCACCTTGTGAGCTTCCATCGGTATGAGGGGAGGAAAATGTGAAATCTTCCCTTTTATCATATTGGATGGGATATCTATTTACCTGAATGATCCTATTCACTTCAAACCAATTCTCTTACCCTCTTTACATGTTTGTTGTCGTTCTTGAGACTTAGTGATTAAATTCCTAAAAAGGAGTCAGTCTCACCAACTTGAAGATCCCACAGCTATATGTTGTGTACACATATCACTTTCAAGGAAAACATTCATTCAATCACTTGAAGTGTACAACACTCGACGTTATACCAGTTCAAAGATTTATTAATTTGAATAAATGAAATAAGTTCATTTTTTTTACTCATTTAAACAAAGAATAATGATTTATATTTTTTCAAAGATGATCAAAGAGGCAAGAAAGAAAACCAACGCAAGAAATAAACACAAATGATAACAAAGGTATCATGGCCAATTAGTACCGTACATCTTCCAGTACAAGAATAAACACAACAAAACCTCTTTCAATGAATATAAAAAATCACAAAAGACATGTAACTTGAAAGCTAAAAAATCGTTTCTAGTAGTATCTTTGGCCTCAATTCCCATGCCAAAACGCAAAGACATTAGCCTCCACGTACACAAACTTTTTGAGGGCACGTGGAGGGAGACTAGTTCAGTGTGTCCTTCTCTGAGCATGAAAAAAACATGCCACATGAAATTTACTTGTCATTCCTAGAACTTGCACTTTGCTGTTAGGACCAAACTTTTGCCTACTTTTGCTTTGCAACATTTTCTATCGTAGAATCCTCATAATGAATTTGAAGCAAATCATGAGGTTTACGTCACTGTCATACGAGTTTTGTACATCTGTTTTATGAGTTAAATTTGTCACTAAGGGGTCAAATGGGTCAAGCCATGCAACTAATAACTTTGGGGGCCGCATTCAAATGATGTTTGTCAAGGTTTTATGGCATTGAAAAAAACTGGATCTCATAGAATTGAACATGGAGATTTTCTATGGCTTCAGTTGTAAATTAATATTAGAAATGTTTTGTTTTTGGCGAGGTTGGCCTTGCCAGCAATGATCATTTTCACACATGTTGATCCACGAACCATTATCAAAAAGGGAATTTTCACTTTTGAACCTATTCATTTACTCTCCTATAGCCTTTATTGTTTTTTAATTGTGTTTTTTTCTACTACCACTTCACTACGTGCTCTTTTTCCTTTTTTGCTTTGCTCCCTCAATCCACGGTTGGATGTGATCATTCATTGAGGATTATGAATGACCCAATATCAAGATAATACTGGGACAGGTGAATGTGGTGACATTTCCCACGAGTCTGGGAGGATTCTGCATTCATCAGCTGATCGTGGTCTAGCATGAAATCGACAACCGTGGGGACGGGGGATGCATCTCCATTGCATGATGCTGCTTATTTTGCCTCCTAACTTGAGTTATTGTCACTATACTTTTCAGGTTTTGATCAGAAAGAATACAAGAAAAAAAACCATTTCAGTATACACTTTTATAGGAATGGTTCACCGTTCCTTGTCACACCTATTTTCTGTCTTATCTGTCCATTGATTCTGACCACGCATAATACCAAACCATAATGCACGTAACGATCCAATAAAATGAACAAAAAAGGTATCCATTTTTTCTATGCCAAGCTACAGGTTTCACATGGCTGCATGAGGAATTGAACTCAACCTGTTGGAAATAACGTAGGGCCTGCGGAGTGGCCCAAATAATTCAAAAGAGAGGGGTCACCCGCAGGCAACACACTTTAGGATGAAATGGCCAGGGTATCATAACAGTGCCATGTTGCTGTATGCAACGGCATCCATGCCATCGTTGCCTCATCACATCCCACTCCAAGAGGAACACTGATACGGATGTGATGAATTAAAGAAAATTTTTCCTAGTGGGAAACAGTTAACGGCATAGAATTTTATGTTTTGGCTTCGATGATCTATTGTTTCATAGTTCAACCTTAGTGGTTACACTTTTCTGTTAAAACCATAACTTGGCAGCTATCTTTGCAAAATGCAGCTGACATGGAAAGAACATTCCATCAAGAAATTGTAAACAAAGACCTTTTTCTCCCTACATAAGGGGGTTAAACACCTAACTGGAATGGCTGAAGTCATTGGGCAACCATTAGCATGAAACTACCTTATGTAAAGTTTAAAACTAATACTTCCTCCCCCCTCACACCCCCTCCGCAATACTGCTATTGAGAAAACACCCACCCGGTGCTCCACCAAATACATACATAATGCTCGGGGGTCTGAGAATGGTTATACATCCATATGACTGAATGGTGGACCTTCCCCTATCTACAATCGAAAAAAACAAATCCATATCTACCAACTCAAGATAATATGCATAACACTGCCACTGATGTTTGCAAGAATGAGTGTTAATGTTCAATTGTGACATTGACTTGGAGTGGTCACTTGTTACATTTTCATCCCCCAATCGAATGAATACTTTCTTCTTAAAAGCATGTATGGACTTGGAATGTTTCACCTTAATACCAACTTTGGAGATAAAAGAAGAACCTTTTTCCGGGATCTGAAAACACTATTCTGGTCAACTAGATTGTCATGCTGGACATTGCATGGTAGTTTCCCATTGTTCTCGATGTTGCCAGGTGGCTAATGTTGACTATTGTTTTCTTTTGTGCATGTGAATAGCTGCATTTTGCTGCTTTCTATTGGCATGTTATGGCACAGATTTTATCTTAACATGTGGCATGCAAGGAATACATCTAAAGTGTTACCAGCAAGGTGACTAAGAGAATCCGTGAGATGTGTGACAACCGGTAGGTGGTCTATTATTTCTTGACATATTGCTTGAGCAGATAAAATCACAACACCCAACGAATAGGCAACACGACGAAAATGACCTTATTGTGTAGTTACAACTCCTACTAAGAGGCTTTAGCTCCCAAGAGATGTCCTTAACCATGACACATTGTACAGTGAAATTTTGTGAGATGATTGGGAAACTTCTGGATATGATGAATTTCATAATCCGAATCGAGAGTAATGTTATCGTGCTAGTCATATTTGGGTAGTGAGTAACATTATGCCATTGATATATACACCACCTGTAGTAGTGAAATGGTTTTTCGTCAATGCCATGCCTCGACCTTTCATGCTCAAGTGCACAACTTAGAAACATGACTCGTTTTCTATGTTAAGTTATTGAAAATGTTTAACTTTATATCATATGGAGAAGTTTTATACCATTCCTAAGAGTTGGGTAACTAATGATTTTAGAGGCTCATTGATATGATTAACCATCTTAAGGAATTATCCACAGCAAATCCATGAAGATACTTCAAAAGTTTTCTTGCAAACATTTGATAACAGAAAAATTAATCATTCCAACACCATTTTCTATTTCATCATCCTTCCAAGGCTTCCATTCTCTTCCAAACATCAAGGGATGATTTTGCCTGTGCAGACACTCTGTTTGCCACATCACCAAAGATCTTCCACATATTGCCACCTTCAGATATACCTCTTCATTGAAAGGTACTTCCTTGTATTACCCAAAGGTTATATACCGCTTCATCATCAGCAGCAGCTACAAGGCCAATAAGACCCCAGATTATTCATTTTGTTAATTTCCAATAGCTCAATGCACATAGTTATGTCACTGACCTTGCATTAGGAGATGGTGTCTAAATTCAAACTTAGCACAAGTACTACAAGGTGGCACAAGTGGTTTGAGCTCCCTCTCTCAAGCCCTCATAATGGTAAGGTGTACGTCAAAGTTCTCCAACTTGTTGGAGACACTTTCCTATCTGACTCATCACAGGTTATGCTGTTCTAGTGATTTTTTAGGTCTAGGGACATCCCTAGCTTTGTGATGCTAATTTAATGTGTATTCATGCTTATGCGGAGTTTGCATAAGGTGTTATTGCCAGTCTATGTGAGAAAGGTTGATCTATGTGAACGTCTAGTGTGATTTTGCGTTGGAACTTTATGTGTAATAGAGTCCATTCTTCCGCTGTGTGATAGGTGGACGACCAGTTGGATGATCGTCCATCTACTAGTCAAATTTTACTTGAGAATATTCAAGTTTGTTGTCAAAGTTCAAGAACAGGTTAAACCCCCCTAACCTATCAAATTCCTACAACAGGATCATGAGCTTTGCCAAAACTGGGCACATTAAAGCGTATGAGGCAAGTGTATGTGATGATGTGCAAGCTGATGAATGAGGTATGCATGAAATCTGTATACAAGTGTATGTGCTCACTGTCTATGCTAACAAGGAAGAGGAATCATGCAATTGGTTTCCCTTGATATTATATGTTATCATAATGTGCACAAAAAAAATGTTGGTGTCTGTTTTGCCACGACGGTTTTGTATCTTCCCTCTTCAGATAACTTCCTTCTATTTCTCAAAAACATCACCTCATTCACTCTTATTAACCACATGAATTTGACCATGTGAAAGTTGCATTACACATACTGTAGACGACCACCATTTGTCAAGTATGGAGTTTGAATTCATAGAATACTATGGAACAAATATTCTATTTTTTCTCCACTAAGGAACAGAATCCTCAATACACAA
Source organism: Penium margaritaceum (assembly GCA_023375785.1). Classification (NCBI taxonomy): domain Eukaryota; kingdom Viridiplantae; phylum Streptophyta; class Zygnematophyceae; order Desmidiales; family Peniaceae; genus Penium; species Penium margaritaceum. The sequence goes on from SZWC01023899.1 coordinate 32,331, forward strand.
ATATAGCACAATTTTCTCTTCCAAATCCTCATTAACCTTTTCTCTTCCAATGCACATAGCAAAGAGCTTCTGATTGACCAAAGTCCTTTGATTTCACATGTGGAGACAAATTGATTGTTTTGCATAACCTCACAGAAGAAATAACCCTACAACCAACCATTTTTAATGCTTTGTCAACAACCATATGAGGTCTGGTGCTATTAATCACATGAAAAATTGACATCATGAAGAGAAAATGTCCCATAACATAAAATACATTCTCTCCTATCACTTCCACATACACTTAAGCTTGACTAGTTGTTGAAGAGCACGTGGCCTAATTGGTCGAACTAAACATTGAATGGAAAAAACGTCTTGCATTGTACTTGGAAAAAATACATGAAAACTGTACAAATATGTAAAAACGTATAGACTGGTGACTGATGTGGTTCACTACTAAAAAGTCTCTGGGTAGACAAATGTATTTCAAATATATGTGAAAGGTATAAAATGTGTCATTTGTTTTTATTTCAAGGAATATTTTAAGAACCTTCAAGGTAATTACAGTTGTATGTATGTGGATAGAATAAATGTCTAAGAAAATTATTGATGGAAATGTAATAGCTGTGAGAAATTCCCTTATATGTGTTAACGTGGTGTACTTTTTCAAGTGTATGGATGAGGGGTGACTAAACAAGACTTCTTAAGCATTTGACCGGAAACATGCCCCGTCATTCCAAAGACACAAGCAATGATGAATCAAGTGACGAACCAAAGCCGCACTGACGACATCTTTAGGGCTAGCCATTGCCTCCTACTCAAGTCAAAGAATCAAACCTTGATGGTTGTGGCTATCTAATGTTTAACATGTGAAAACACTATTCATTGATGTTTTGACCCTAATTGCATCGTGATCAATCTGACCTTCCATCGGTGCAAGATCAAGCAAAGCTCATCACTCCAAGGCAAGATTTGACACCAAGGCTACAGCTTCTCATCCTGCCTTTGAGGTGGACAAGATACAAATGAAGTTATGGAAGAAATGCTAGAACATCGGCGCCATGGGATAGCAATAGAGTATGTGGTCGAGTGGCAAGGCCACGATACGCTCACAACAATTTGGAGCCCTATGAAATCCTTGGAGATGTAGATCATTTAACTCACGACTACTAGAGGCGTCATTGAAGCATGTCAAGTAACATGCTATGACTACGTGACTAAAGGTGGGAGTCCCAAAACTACGTGATTGGACATTGGTGTCATTAAATTTACAACCCACTATTCATCGACATTGGGATTTTTAATCATGATTGGCCAAGGAAAATTTGGCCACCATCATTGACTCTTGGTTTCCCGTTCTTCAATTTTCCAACACGTTTGACCACCTTGTAGAAATTTCAAGAGAAGTGTTAGATTCAGTATCAAAGTTTTGATAACATTTGGCTGACATCTCGATGGTGCTGGATTTCTTTTAACCTTGCCTTGATATTGCTGAAAAACGCAGACTTCTTGGCACAGTTTCTCAAAGGGACCACCCACAATGTGGTTTTGCATGTATAGTTTGATTTCAGTACCCAAGACCAAAGATAAACCTCATTATGTGCCTTGTTATGGTATGTACATATCTGCTCGACATGCTTGAAAGGAGTCATTGAAGTGAATTTATGGCTACCAATTTTCTGAAATCCTCAAATTGCTAGTGCTCCACACTTGACTTATGTGAACCACCCATGTTTTGCTCGACGTCACAACACTTGAGTAGATATCTAAGGCCACTATTGTAACAAAACATGTTTTTCTTGGATGTTTAGCACAACAGATTACCATCCCTTAGTCATGAATAAAGTAAGCGTCTAATGTGAGATAAGGAATGTATGACTTATCCATTTGAAAAGTTTAGACATGGGTATGAATGTGGGGGATCTCAGTAAAATGGCCGTGTACCTCAATTGCTTGAATACATTTAATCTCTGCTTAAAAGAAATAATAGAACCACCTTACGTGCAATTTTCATTTGTCGAAGAAGTTTTTCCCTAAACGCGTGCAGATGCACGCTTGGTGAGTGAAATGTCTTTGCTGTCTGCGAACCATCGCCTGCTTAGCCTTTACATGCTCAACAGCAAAGTCCTAGATGGGGGTAGCTAACAGTGAAAACGATTGCGCAGGGGGTGTTAGTTTTTGTGACTTTGATGGGGGTAGTTAAAACTACTAGTGCGGACGCAAAATTGACGTTCGAGTCTAAGAAATAATAACAATTCAAGATATTCAAGTTTTCAAATGCAAAGAATGTAATTAAAATTCAAATACAAAAAATCATGACGAAGGACTGAACTACTATTTCATGTGATGTGAAAGATGAAAAATGTGAAAACATGCAAACATAATCTTTCAAACCAAAAGAAACCGGGAAAAACCAAATGAAAATCACCATTCAATATTCAATTTTTACATGACAAATTAATTTATTTGAATATGTATTCACATTAATTGAAAATAGAACTAGATAATTATGTACAATTTTAGTGACAATAAAGCTCTTTATCCTTGTTGGCATTTCCTAAAACCTTCATATGTATAAAATTCCCACTTCTCACCTCAAGTAGTATTACAAATTACTAAATCATACACATGGAATCTTTTCCTTACAATTTCTTCAATGTAAAAACAAAAGAATTCATTTTCGAAAATTCGATTGTGTATATGGTAATGTGGGCTTTTATGCGTATTTGTGTTATGAAATTTATATCTATACATAAATTTCTATGAATATGTATCCTTCTTCTTCATAATTCTAAGTATTTTTATCTTAATTAACAAAAACATCTCTGTATTGATCTATGTATTAATCGTTATCATTTTAAATTGTATTTCATCAATTCAATGTATTAATATGTGTATATATCTTCATCTATATGTATATCTACATTTATATCAATGTTGATAAATATATCTAAATGTATATCCCTATATTCATCTATGTTCATGTCTAACTATATGTTCATCTTTAAATGTACATCTTCAACTACAAATATCTATATCTTAATCTAAATCTTTACTTATACATAAATCTTTATCCATATCTATATATATGAATACATCTATGTCTACATCTATATCTATATATATATCTATATCTATATCTATATCTATATCTATATCTACATCTATATCTATATCTATATCTATATCTATATCTATATCTATATCTATATCTATATCTATATCTATATCTATATCTATATCCATATATATATACATCTATATCTATATCTATATCTATATCTAGATCTATATCTATATCTATATCTATATCTATATCTATATCTATATCTATATCTATGTCTATATCTATATCTATATTTATATCTATATCTATATCTATATCTATGTCTATATCTATATCTATATCTATATCTATACCTATATCTATATCTATATCTATATCTATATATATATCTATATCTATATCTATATCTATATC
>SZWC01023900.1:0-12735 GCA_023375785.1 Penium margaritaceum
CCGAGGCACCGGAACAATCAACCGTGTGCCCGGGTCTCGACCGACAAGAAGATATCCAATGTACCCCAAACACAACCAAACTCAACGATGGCACACTAGCATCACGGGCTAGCCAAGCTAGGCAAGTTTAGGCCTCCCGAGACACCGGAACACGTAACCGGACGTCCGGGTCTCAGCCACATGCAAGCTACACATGTCTGACAAAAGGTCTCAACCAAAGGACTCGACCAATGGTGCTGGGTCTCTTGTGGTACCAGTACAAACCACCGTGTACCCGGGTCTCGACCACAGAGAGAGTACACACCCAGTCACAGACAATATGCTGTCAACCTCTATGGGGTCTCCCGGAGCACTGGCACAAACCACCAAGTGCCCGGGTCTCGACCTCCGAGAAAACTCTATCAAGCATGCATGGGTGATCCAGGCGGTCAGAATGCACCACATGTGTCACAGAAGGAGTAATGTAGTCACTGGAGAACCATCAGCTCAAACTAGGGGGCTCTCCCAACACAAGGCTACATGATAGCTCAAAGCCCATACACCAACAGGCCCGATGCGGCTAGCTGACGGCGTCCCTACATAAGCCCGCTAGGGGGTCATTTGTGAAATCTCCTTCTTCTTTCATCTTCCGTGTTCCAGACTTAGCCAAATTCATGCCATTTTGCATTGTACTCAAACTCAGAGCTCATGTTTGTGTTTGCATGGGCCTAAATGCCCTAATTCATTATATCTATGTGTTCGGTTCGAAGATTGGACATCGTGAAGTGCAACAAGTGCAACATGCAACAGAATGCATGAAATGAGGAGCAACTAACCATGATTTTAGGACCAAAAGCATGGGAAAATGTGGTTGGCAATCAACTTATTCTCGTTGATTTGAAGCCAGAACGGAATGAGCACAAAACCAAAGCCGGATTGATTTGAGCGATGACTGTGGTTTGCGGAAGAATAAAAGTTAACATGACGGATGTCGGATCACGACCCTCAGATCCCATCCAGCAGCGCATCCGAGGCTCCCTCCGTCAGCCTCTTACTCCCATGCGGACAGACCACCCCGCCCTTACCCCCCCTTTGTCTCCCTATATGCTACAACCAAGCCTCATACCATATCTCCAAGTCATCCCACATTTCCCAAAAGATCATCACCTTCCTGCCTTGCTGCAACCTCTCCCTCCCCCCCTCCCCCAAACAAGCTTCGCTTTCTCTACCCGCCCTTCAATCCTTTATTTTCTCAGTTCTTTACGCCAAGTACCCATGTTACTATTGCAACCCATTCAACCCACTTTAATGAAACCACCAGGCTGACTCTCAACAAGTTCCCCATTTTTTATGTGAGTTGTGTCCGTCTGTCTATACAACTCACTGTGACCACTCGGCTTTGTCCATGCTCGTGCAGAACCCTGATACAGACACAGTTGGCACCGGCGCATTGACAGATGGTGGATCCATCCACCAACAGCTGCCAAACAGCTGCCACGATGTCTTGAGTGTTTGCAGGGGTGCTCTGTACCTTTTCTACAGTCGCTGGTGTTTTCTCAGTGAACTCGGTCTTAAGCGCGATTTGCATGTTTTTCATTGTGTGTCCACTTATCAATCCCGGACCTGTGTGTGTGACTTGTTGTAGCGTCCGGGTCAAGATTATGCACATCTAGGTCTAGACGGTGTTATGTTTGGAAGCCTGTGCGCAGAGTTACGGTCAAAACAGTGGTTGTAGGCTGGTTTTAGGATAAAGTGACATTATTGCGCACGTCACCGGTCGTGCGCCGCGGTAGCTGTGTATGCTGTGTGCTTCTCAGTTGTCATCTCTCTTTGCACAGTGAAGCTATTGTGCTTATGAGACTCTGTGCATCTCGCCTAGTCCAATCCTTGCTGTTTGTGCACCCGCCCTCTATGCTTGCGCAATCGATGAGTGGACAGCATTGCCTCGTCAGTAGCAGCAGTGCTAGGAAGCTTCCAGGTAGCTTCTCATGGTATATGAGCACAGAGGAATCCTTTGTTGAGCATTGCTGTAGAGACACAACAGTGGCAGCAGCCGTGAGAGTCACACCTACTACCACGGATGGTGGGAGGACTCACCACCCCAAACTGACCCACCATAGCATGCAGCATCAGCAGAGACGTCATTCCAATGACAGCTGAAGTTGCATCATCACGCCATTGCCACGGAGGCAGCAGTTCAAGCACATTGTGGTGCTGGACTGGCCACAAAGTTTCTTTGAAGTTTTGTTTCAGGTCGCACTAACTATCCCCCGGCCGTTTGAGAGCGGGACTGCCACAATTGACCGCCATTTTGGGCATGTGAGGGCTCATTGGAAAGTTCTAGCCATGGGCTCTCCAACGCATCCACTCGCGCTTGGTTTGGTGCTATGTAGCCAACAGGAAATGAATATCGAACGCGGATCTGGATCTTTTTGGAATTTTGAAAAGACAAGAAAACATGTCGTTTTTGCACTTTTTACAGGGTTTTCAACAAAGTTATCACAGTTGCATCGAGCATCTTCTCTCACATCATCGCTCCAGTTTTTGCTGCATTTGGACAATCTTCATGGTGATGTCGTCATTGCGCATGACGATGTTTGCACCATCACTTAGCCAAAGGTTTGGCTGACATCCAGGTTTAGTAACGATTCAAATTCCTGAGGAAGAAAGTTGGATTGTCAATCCGACCACTTTTGTGTTTTTCCCTATTGTGCGCCCTACATGGCGCCTAGAAACGTCAAGCAGAAGGGGCGTACTGCTCCTTCCGGCTTTGGCTTTGTGGCTGACTCCTCTAGTCCTTGATCTCAAGCCATCGGCTCCCTCTTCTAGGCATAGGAGGACATTCGACACCTGTAGTCAGTGCAGGCAACCACCCTTGAGGAGATTCTTACCATGTTATAGAGGATGAAGTAGCGTTCGCCAGCCGCAGCTAGAGCACCCCAGCAGGACATTCAACAGCAGAGGGTGTAACACGAGTGCATGCAGTAGCATCTGCCAACAAGAGAGGACAACAATAGTGACGACAGTGATGGCCGACAACAGCAAGAACGAGGCCCTCAAGTGCCCGGTCGCCATGCTTCTAGCCTCCGGCAGTGAGAGGTTATGGAGGGGATGAGCCGTTTCCAGTTGGGTCCGCGAACCACTCCCGCACAGGATTCCAGGTTGTCCACGCCTTCATTCTGCCTGGGCCGCTCTCATGGCGTGTCCTTCCGATTCCCCGAGCATGCCCCTGAAGTCGCCCCTCCCATGGATCGATGCCCGAAGGACTTTACGATCCCATGACCACACTACGATAGCGACGTTGGGTTTGAAGCCCAGGAGACCCTCTTCTAGGCGTGGGATGATGCGGAGGGCGTTTGACCAAATTACTAAGCCAATATCTGAAGGCCGACCCCTTTTAGGCGTAGGTTGTGGCAAGATTCATGTGCGGCTTGCTCTACTTTGTGCCCAAGGAAGTTGTTGTCAACTTCCACCCGTTCCAAGGGGCCCTTGGAATAGGAACTGGAGTGAATCCCCACAACGGGTGGAAGTTGTAACTAACGTTGCTGGCAGCCGAGACCCATGCAATCATGAAGACGTGTCTCTGGGAGTTCGTTTCCTTTTGGCATGTTCCCTCTAAGCCGACGACAGACTGCAAGTGGTGAGCCATGCATATCTACACTCACCTTGCCACCGTCAGCGGCTCCTTGCTGTTGGCCTAACACACCATCATGGTCACGACCCACATAGAGTTCATCAACATGTTTGTCTACTTTGACAAGGGAACTCTTGCTATGCTGTCGGCCTCCTTGGAGCTCCTCCCTGAGGACCATGTGTACTACCTGGATTGGATGGCCCCACATGAGGCTGACTAGGTGCATCAAGCAAGTCCACTGGTTGTCGTGTCGACCGCCTCATCAACGACACCTCCCTCCCTCATGGCCTTGTTCTCACCCTCTTCTCTGTCATTCTCCTCCCACGGCGTGGCCACTGTTATGCAAGGAAACAAGGGTGAACGGAGTCGTGGTAAGGATTAGTAGCAGCACCAGCTACAGCAGCAGTAGCAACGTTCACAGTAGTCTGGTGGTAGGAGTGAACATTCAGTCCATTGCTATAACCGTGGAAGCACTCATCGATACATGGAGTGCGGAAAACCCTTCGACTGGACGCCGATCATGCAATGCCTTCAAGCTGTGCATACTCAGTGGGCAGCTGCCTCTAGTGCCACATAGACCAACCGCACGACTACGATGGCAACTGACCCTCCACCCGCCTCCGGTGATGCGGATGCAGCAGACACTCGCGACCGTATCACCATGGAGCTTCGTCATCTTATGGAGCTCCGCATTCAAGGAGGTGCGAGTGTTTCAAAACAGCCATGTAGTCCACGGTCTGCTTGTATTGTCGTATTTTTTCATCATGATGATGAGTTTGGGGAAGAGTCGACTGCATGTGATGACTTAGGGCATGATTATGTAGAGTGGTTGGACGAGTCCCAAGTTCATGCCCTCGGTTGTGATTTCATCATGCCTACTGAGCATCCGACAGCTACAGAGTGTTTTGTGGACATTTGCACGGTGTTCACGATGGGTCGTGAGGTGAGTGGTACCTTGATCATTGACTCCTGTGCCTCTCGCCACATGACCGTTTGACATGCTGGCTTTTTTTTCCTCTGTCCTGTTGTGTCTGTTCCATCTATGCACAAAGGATTTGGCCACTCTTTGCCACTCTAGGGCGTTGGGGTCATACACTTTGATGGTATTTCTAGCCCCCTGTACGTCTCTCACATGCTTCACGTTCCTGCACAGGAGCTCAACGAGTTGTGTGTTTATGCCTACACTCAGATTGGTTTGACAATTGAGCATTCATTGACGTTGTCATCGTTTCCACCTGTGATACTCATGTTGTTGTCCTCTGTGTGTTTGTTGTTGATGACCTGCACGACGTCGCTCGCCACCCTCCATCCGTGCCTCCTTTCTCGTCCTCTTCTACGCGCGTGTTTGTGATTGGCATACTCTTCCCTGAGACTCAAACACAGTGTCCAAGCTCATTCGGACACAACCCGCCCTCAGACTTGACGCAACTTCCTTTGAGAAGCCGTCCAAGACCGATTACCTCTTTTGTACTCAGGGTGAGATGCATCAATGCACTCACCCGGATTCCACCTCACAGGCATGGCGCCTGTTAAAGTTGGTCCACCCGGACCCCCTCAATCCTCTCTGAGTCAATTCCTTCTCAGATCGGAGTTCTTATATGCTCACTCTTACTGATGACTTCAATCAGATGAGGTGGGTCTCCAGCCTCTGCCAGAAGAGCGATGCCGCCCTGGCGGTTTGCTTGTCGCTAGTGATGGCTGAGCGCTAGTGTCATCACACCCTTCATACGTTCCGCTCGGATAGTGGTGGCAAGTTCTTGTGCGAGATGGATGCGTACTTTGCTGAGCACAATTTCTTTCACCAGCCCTACGCTCCCACTACACCACAGCAGAACGTTGTGTTTGAGTGTTGGAACCGCACCATGGAGGATGCCGTCCACGCCATGCAGTCTTAGTACTCTTCTGAAGTCCTTTGCATTCAAGGGCTTTTCCTAAATGATGCGGGTCTTGAACCGGCTGACGCATGGTCCTCTTCGGGCCTATGTCACACCATAGGATTTATCCATGGCTCCCATCTCCACCTTGCTCATGTTTGGGGGTCCCTTGCATGTATTTGGTACATCGAGGACCACCAGGGGTCCAAGGTCTCACCTTGGGGTCACATGTGTGCCTTCCATGGCATCTCTCCACGGTCGAAGGCTTGGTGCTTTTGGGACCGCGCTCGCCATCGCATTTTTTAGTCTCAAGATGCTATCCTCTTTGAGGCTCTCACCTACCGCGACCTGTCAAGCATTCTGTCGCTAGCCACCGACCACGTTCCCACCTACGTGGCTTCCTATCGGATGTGGAAGTTTCATCATGCAGATGGATCCATCCGGACCTCCTCACGTATGGTCCGGTCTTTGGCTGCTAATGATGTGGCCATTGTGGCCGTAGATCTAGTAGCCTTGTTGGTCCTTGTGCTAGCATCACTCTCCAATGGCACACCTGATCTTCTGCTAGCATTGGTTTCTTCCAGCACAGCTGATCCCTTGCCTCCATCAGTCCCCTCATGTGCACCTAATCTAGTGCCGGCGTCTGTCCCCTAATCTAGTGCCAGCAAAACCCATTCCATGTTTGTGCCAGCTCCCTTTGGCACACGTGATTCCACGATGTGTGCCATGAGGCACATGAGGAGGTGTATGCACGTGACAACATCCCCAGTCATACCTATTCAATGGCCAGTACCTGCTCATCCTACAAGCGAGCCGGTACCTGTTCATGTTCCTCCTGTACCCTTTTCCCTTCCCTACGAGCCCATAGCCCCTGTGGCCGAGGTCTAGCAGCCTACTTCATAGTCTGAGGTGAGCACCTCAGCATCGGGCTACTCTCCCGAGCCCGAGGAAGTTTTTGACCACTTGCCTCTAGGGTTCAGCGAACCAGTGACTCGGTACCTAGATGCCTGAGTCGTAACATTGAGAGTGACGAACCCGGCACAAAGGCCCTTGGCCTGAGTTCTAGGCGAATTACACAGAGGTGCACCGAGAGTGTCCAGTCAGTCACTAGTTGGTGTCTCAAGAGGTCTCAATTGCTTACGATATCGTAACTGACCTTGTCATGGTCAGAATGAGTTCAAAGGCGTGTGTCCTAGCCACCTAGAGTTGTCCCTTGACAATGCCTGATCTAGACACATTAAAGGAGACACTCTCAACTCGAGATAAAGAGTTGTAGCGTGTTGCTTGTGAGGATGAGCTGAGAGTCATTTGTGAGCACGGTGCCTATGAGCTTGTCGACCTCATGCCTGGGCGGAAGGCTATACAGGGCAAGTGGGTCTTCCACAAGAGGGTGAAGCGTGATGGCACATACGATTGCTTCAAGTTCTGCTTGACAGCCAAGGGATTCTCATAGGTTGTGGACTTCATTGACACCTCCGCACCCGCTGGCCGCATGATGGGCACTCGCACTCTGTCTGGGATTGTTGCTCACATCGACTCGGAGTTGCACCAAATGGATGTGAACATGTTCCTCCATGACACCTTAGAGGAGGACATATATGTGGTTCAACCACCTTGTTTCGAGGTTGGTGACAAGGTCTTGCACTTGCGCAATGCCTTCTATGGCTTGAAACTGTCATCCAAGTATTAGAACCAGGAGATCACCGGCAAACTGACACGTGCTGATTACGCACAGAGTGAAGCTGACCCATCCCTCTTTCTCGGACGGACAGCTGAGATCTTCACCGCCATCTTGGAAAACGTGGACTACCTCCTGATTGCGTCACCTTGTATTGACGCCGTCAAGGAGGCCAAGGCAATCCTTGAGGCTGCTACTATTGTGTTTCTTAGTATGGAGATCATACGCGATTGTCAATGGCGGATACTCTTTCTCCATGCGGCATGTTACACCCATGTTGTGGGGGAGCAGCTTTGTGACCTCCTTAGCATATTTCCCAGAGCCTCCACACCTATTACACTAGATGGACGGGATGCTCCGAAGGTGGATAATCGTGTACAACTGGGAGAGATGATGGATGTGACCGTGTACTTGCGCCTCATGGGCTCTTTGATGTACTTGACGACTACCGCACAACTAGACATTGCCTTTGTTGTCAACCTTCTTGCGTAATCTTCATGGTGTCCTCGGGTGAGAGCTCTTCACGCAGTTGCGCAAGTGGTACAATATGTGGTCTCTACACTGTACCTCGAACTTTGCTTCTGATGGTAGTGGTAGTCGATAGCTACATACATAATGACTAGGCGTGGACCCATGATGGACATAGTCGAATTTGCTACGTGTTTCTCTTAGGTGGCAACGTTGCGTCGTGGCGCAGCGGCAAGGAGGGCTACTTTATGCACAACTCATCAGAGGCTGAGTACATTGCACCAAGGGTTGGTTGTAGCGTCTGTTTTGTGAGTTGTGCCAGTGTGTGCCTTGCATCATTTACGTTCCGAAAACCAGAATGCTCTTGACATTATAGAGAAATCTGGTGTGCTTCATGCATGCACGAAGCACATTACTATTGAGCATCAATTGTTTGACGTAATCTTGTGGAGCAACATGTGATCCCCGTCATTTGGGTCGGCACGGACATGCAGTTGGCTAACTTCCCGAGCAAGACACTAAGGCGTGGTGGTCATTTGTTCTATTGGGTTTCACCCCTTACCTGAGAGTGGTTGAGAGTGGGATGTGTGAGTATAGAGTGTTGAGCATCTAGGTACGCACCCGTGTCAGTTCTGCACGTGTATGGACATGCGTTTCATCTTGTCATGGGGGAGTGTTGTGATGTGTCATGTCCGTTCGTCTACACGGCTTAGAGTGACCACTCGGTCGTGTTTATGCTCGTGCAGATCCCAAATATGGACCCAACTAGCGTCTGCGCACCGACGGGTGGTGGCTCCATCCACAAGCAGCAGCTAGGTAGCTGCCATGGCGTCCCAAGTGCTTGCTCGGGTGCTCTGCAATTATTTTGTAGTCGCTAGTGTTCTTTCAGTGGACTGGCTCTTGATTTGCATTTTTGCATTGCGTGTCCATTGATGGATGCCGAACTTGTGCGTGTGTCCAGTCATAGCGTCCGGGTCAAGATTTACATCCGTAGGTTGAGACGATGTTGCGTTTGGGTTCATGTGAGCAGATTTATGACCAAAACAATGCTTTTGGGCCGGTTTTAGGACTAACTGACACTCGCGCGGGCGTTACCTACCATGCGCCGCGACATACATGTATGTTGTGTGCTTCTTAGTTGTCGTCTCTCTGCGCATCGAAGCTATTGTGCTTATGAGACTTTGAGCGTCTCGCCTAGCGCAATCCTTGCTATTTTGCACCTGCCCTCCATGCTATCGCGATCATTGACTAGACAGCGTTCCCTCGTTAGTAGAAGCAATGGTAAGAAGCTTCAAAGTAACTTCTCATCCCTGCTTACCCAATGGCTTCCTTTTTCGATTGAGAGGGGTTACACACTTAACGAGTGATTACAATCAATCGGCGTGTTGAGTAGGCTCTACCTGAAGCAACAGGATAATCATGGGTCATTTTGAGAGTGCTGTCATTGCTCTTGGGGGACGGGTGCAGGTCTTCGGACCTAATCTTTACCCTCATGTCTCAATATGTCTCCACTCCTTCGTCGGTCGTATTGTCCCTCTTGTGCATCTTTTGCCCACCAAGGTGGCGGTTGGAGTAAAGAGGGGCGGATGTTACTTTATAATCTCAAGATTACCACCAAAGAAAAAAGCAAGAGCCAGGTGCTGCACACAAAGCGTATACAGGGCTACACAGTAACTGAGTAAAAGAAGGGCGAAATAGCTCTAATATCCACATTCCCGAAGGGCGGACCACCCCATATCCAAGTGCGGAATTTTATGTCCCCCATATCCAGCATTTTAAAATATGACAACGACGTATCCGGCTCCCTCGCGATGCGCGATCAGCGACATGCGTCGCTGATCGAGCATGGCGAGGAGGGTCATGTGACCGTCGCTCGATCGCGACCCTCGATCCCTCGCGAGATCGCGATCGAGCGATGACCCATTTTTTTCGATTGTTTTTTTCGACGCACAAACCCCCTATTACGATTTAGGGTTTTCTATGTTTTGCGCGGGCGGAGCCCGAGCAAAACATAAAACCCTACATCGTAATAGGGGGTTTGCGCGTCGAAAAAAAAAAATGGGTCATTGCTCGATCGCGATTGAGCGAAAACGCCCATGTCAATTTTTTTTTCCATAGCACACAAAACCCCTTAGGTTTGCGAGACAAACACCTTCAAACCCAACCCCGAATTACATTCGGGGTTGAAGGTTTTATTTTTTGCGCGGGCATCTGCTGGGCCCCGCGGTAGCGGGGCCCAGCAGATTCCCTTTCAATGCGTGGGGTGTCTCGGACCCCTCACGCAAACCCCACGCAACCCCTCCCCTGAACAATCACAAACACCTCAAACGTGGGGTTTGTGATTGTTCAAGGGGCGTCATGACGTCATCCATCCGAAGCTGCATTTCATGCAGCGACGGCATGGTGTTCGCGCGCTTTTTTTTTGGATACGTCGTTGTTTTTCTGTGCCTGGTGGATGTTTCGTTGTTAAAGTGTTTGCTCGCTGGATATGGCGTTGTTAAAGAGCGGTCACTGGATATGGGAGGCTTATACACGAAATCGATGGGTATATGGTCACACCCCCCCGTAAAAGAATCCACATTTATTTCTCTTAGGACGTTTTGTTCAAGTACACTCATCCAGGACCACATAAGCAATCAATGCCATGAGGGTGACCAGTTATAGAGGCTTACAGTGGTATGCCCTCGTAATGTTGGCCACTCATAGAGGTCTTCTACACAAAATTTGGGCTTTACATACCAATTTTATGTATGTTGCAGTAAGAATATAATGATGTCCCATGTTCTAGATTACACTTTTTTTTGTGGCCATGAATGACCGCAAACACATTTGTGACGGGTGGACCCGTCAGAAAAATGAGCGATCCACCAATCAAATGCTTTTGCAACATCTTTTGTCTCAAGTGCCTCGCCGCCCGAGCATCGATCCACTCGATATATCCTGCCTCGTCGCCACTGTATGCGGCTGTCGCCTGCGGCACACAACTTTGCGGCGCTACCAGTGGTTTTGCATTGAAGGAAAGCAGCAGCAGCAGCAGCAGCGGCAGCAGCGGCAGCAGCAGCAGAAACAGCAACAGCAGCAGCAGGAACAGCAGCAGCAGCGGCAGCAGCGGCAGCAGCAGCAGCAGCAGCAGCAGCAGCACCAGCAGCAGCAGAAGCAGAGCACTACGTGGTTGTATTGTTCGGCAGGCCATTACGACAGCAGGGGCGCTAGCAGTGGCAGCGTCGGCCTGGGCAGCTTCGACGGCGGCTGCATCATCTGTCCTTGCATCTTCAACCGTGGCAACAGGTGCTGGGAGGGCGTACCCTTGTTTTGCCGCGCGTGTCGCTGTCTACTGCGATTGGCTGTTTGTGACGTGGGAGAGGTCTGCAGACTCGTTCGCGAGTGGTGGTGCATCTGAGCATTGGCTGGTGGGGACGCGTGGCGTATGGCGTATGGCGTGCGGCGTGCACAGTTGTTTGAACGAAGCCGCAGGACCTTCTCTCTAGCTGTGGAGTGAGGGAAGGGTGTGGAGCTGCTAGTGCGAGGCATGGCGCGCTGTCAAAGTGGTCCGTACCGCAGTGTACGGACAGTGAATTGTTCAGCTGGACGCGTCAGCTGTTAGCATGATTTGGTGTCGTTCTCGTCAGTGTTCAAACGACTGCTGCTGTTGCTGCTACTGCAACAGCAGCAGCACCACAGGTTGAAATGCAGCATTATTGTTTCATGTGCCATGCTTTTATCTATTTATTTATTTATTTGTTTATTTTTTACGATTTTTTGGTGTGTTACATTTTTTCAATGTCTTTCCTTTTCCCTCTTTGTGTGTAAGAATTGGCACAACAAGGGACCAAAAGCAAACATGATTCCCACCAAGTGGAATGCCCTGCGGTTGCTACTGTGGTGCATCGGTTGCTGCTGTGGTGCATTTTTCTTAGACGTTTTGAAAAACGTCTAAGAAAAATTTACCCTACTGCATTTTTCTTAGACGTTTTTCAAAACGTCTAAGAAAAATTTACCCTAAAATTCCCACCAAGTGGAATGCCCTGCGGTTGCTGCTGTGGTGCATCGGTTGCTGCTGTGATGCAGTGTGGCGAACTGGTTGGAACTTTCTGTAGTTGTTCTGGTGCTGCTGTAGTGCTCTAACAACATGGGATGTCTCATCCGTGGCAAGTTGTGGGTCTCAGCCACTCGTCCATGTCGAGACCATGCTCACCACACCACGCACCGTACCATGCACCACACCATGCACCACACCATGCACCACACCATGCACCACACCACGCACCACACCATGCACCACACCACGCACCACACCATGAACCACACCACACACCACACCATGCACCACACCACGCACCACACCATGAACCACACCACACACCACACCATGCACCACACCACGCACCACACCATGCACCACACCACGCACCACACCATGCACCACACCACACAGCAGGCAGGCGAATGCACACCCTTCCCTTCAAAAGCTGCTCAACACCGTCACCAACAACTGTCCCCTTCCCCGCTCACCCTCGCATCTGCCCTTGTCCCTGCCCCCACCACCACCCCCTGCGTTCGCTCTTGCCCCCCACCCCCACCTTTTATGTGAAAGACGGGGCAACAGCTCGTAGCTTGTTTGTCATGGGTGATGATTGACTTGCTGCAGGCTTTGACAGCATGCCTGCGTGCTGTTGTGCATGCCCATTTGCGTGCTGTTGTGCATGCCCATTTGCGTGCTGTTGTGCATGCGCATTTCAGTGTTGCCCTCGACCTTCGACTTTTGGTCAAAAGGTCGAGGTCGCAGGGTCGATCCTCGACCCTGGGTCGCGACCCCGACCTTTGGGGTCGAGTCGACCTCACCGCGGTGAGGTCAACGCCACGGTGCTTCCGCGAGCAACCGCCGGCAAACGGCCGGCAGTTTTTTTTTTTGGTGACCTATCGTACCCATCGCGACTGCTGCTACTCTGCTGCTGCTACTCCTCCTGCTGCTGCTCTACTGCTACTGCTGCTGCTGCTGCTGCTGTTGCTCCTGACCATCGCGCGGTAAGACGCAACAGCAGACGCTGACGGCTGGAGGCCGAGATGTGGACGGCATGACCTCGCGGGGGGGGGGGGGGGGG
>SZWC01023902.1:0-26561 GCA_023375785.1 Penium margaritaceum
CACCACTCCGCAACCAGTTCGCACCACTCCGCAACCAGTTCGCACCACTCCGCAACCAGTTCGCACCACTCCGCAACCAGTTCGCACCACTCGGCAACCAGTTCCCACCACTTCGCAACCAGTTTGCACGACTCCGCAACCAGTTGGAAACACTCTGCAGCCAGCTCGCACCACTCTGCAATAAGTTTGCACCACTCCGCAGCCAGTTTGCACCGCTCCGCAACCAGTTCGCACCACTCAGCAACCAGTTCCCACCACTCTGCAACCAGTTCGCACCACTCCGCAACCAGTTCGCACCACTCTGCAACCAGCTCGCACCACTCCGCAACCAGTTTGCACCACTCCGCAACCAGTTCGCACCACTCCGCAACAAGTTCACACCACTCTGCAACCATTTCGCTCCACTCCGCAACCAGTTCGCACCACTCCGCAACAAGTTTGCACCACTCGCAAACCAGCTTGCACCACTCCGCAACCAGGTCACACCACTCCGCAACCAGTTTGCACCATTCCGCAACCAGTTTAAACCACTGTGCAACCAGTTTGCACCAGTCTGCAACCAGTTCGCACCACTCCGCAACCAGTTCGCATCACTCCGCAACCAGTTCGCACCACTCCACAACCAGTTCTCACCACTCCGCAACCAGTTCGCACCACTCCCCAGCTCGTTCGCACCACCCGGCAACCCATTCGCACCACTCCGCAACCAATTTGCACCACTCCGCAACCAGTTTGCACCACTCTGCAACCAGTTCGCACCACTCCGCATCAAGTTCACACCACTCCCCAACCAGTTCGCACCACTCCGCAACCAGTTCGCATCACTCCGCAACCAGTTCGCACCACTCCACAACCAGTTCTCACCACTCCGCAACCAGTTCGCACCACTCCCCAGCTCGTTCGCACCACCCGGCAACCCATTCGCACCACTCCGCAACCAATTTGCACCACTCCGCAACCAGTTTGCACCACTCTGCAACCAGTTCGCACCACTCCGCATCAAGTTCACACCACTCCCCAACCAGTTCGCACCACTCCGCAACCAGTTCGCATCACTCCGCAACCAGTTCGCACCACTCCACAACCAGTTCTCACCACTCCGCAACCAGTTCGCACCACTCCCCAGCTCGTTCGCACCACCCGGCAACCCATTCGCACCACTCCGCAACCAATTTGCACCACTCCGCAACCAGTTTGCACCACTCTGCAACCAGTTCGCACCACTCCGCATCAAGTTCACACCACTCCCCAACCAGTTCGCACCACTCCGCAACCAGTTCGCATCACTCCGCAACCAGTTCGCACCACTCCACAACCAGTTCTCACCACTCCGCAACCAGTTCGCACCACTCCCCAGCTCGTTCGCACCACCCGGCAACCCATTCGCACCACTCCGCAACCAATTTGCACCACTCCGCAACCAGTTTGCACCACTCTGCAACCAGTTCGCACCACTCCGCATCAAGTTCACACCACTCCCCAACCAGTTCGCACCACTCCGCAACCAGTTCGCATCACTCCGCAACCAGTTCGCACCACTCCACAACCAGTTCTCACCACTCCGCAACCAGTTCGCACCACTCCCCAGCTCGTTCGCACCACCCGGCAACCCATTCGCACCACTCCGCAACCAATTTGCACCACTCCGCAACCAGTTTGCACCACTCTGCAACCAGTTCGCACCACTCCGCATCAAGTTCACACCACTCCCCAACCAGTTCGCACCACTCCGCAACCAGTTCGCATCACTCCGCAACCAGTTCGCACCACTCCACAACCAGTTCTCACCACTCCGCAACCAGTTCGCACCACTCCCCAGCTCGTTCGCACCACCCGGCAACCCATTCGCACCACTCCGCAACCAATTTGCACCACTCCGCAACCAGTTTGCACCACTCTGCAACCAGTTCGCACCACTCCGCATCAAGTTCACACCACTCCCCAACCAGTTCGCACCACTCCGCAACCAGTTCGCATCACTCCGCAACCAGTTCGCACCACTCCACAACCAGTTCTCACCACTCCGCAACCAGTTCGCACCACTCCCCAGCTCGTTCGCACCACCCGGCAACCCATTCGCACCACTCCGCAACCAATTTGCACCACTCCGCAACCAGTTTGCACCACTCTGCAACCAGTTCGCACCACTCCGCATCAAGTTCACACCACTCCCCAACCAGTTCGCACCACTCCGCAACCAGTTCGCATCACTCCGCAACCAGTTCGCACCACTCCACAACCAGTTCTCACCACTCCGCAACCAGTTCGCACCACTCCCCAGCTCGTTCGCACCACCCGGCAACCCATTCGCACCACTCCGCAACCAATTTGCACCACTCCGCAACCAGTTTGCACCACTCTGCAACCAGTTCGCACCACTCCGCATCAAGTTCACACCACTCCCCAACCAGTTCGCACCACTCCGCAACCAGTTCGCATCACTCCGCAACCAGTTCGCACCACTCCACAACCAGTTCTCACCACTCCGCAACCAGTTCGCACCACTCCCCAGCTCGTTCGCACCACCCGGCAACCCATTCGCACCACTCCGCAACCAATTTGCACCACTCCGCAACCAGTTTGCACCACTCTGCAACCAGTTCGCACCACTCCGCATCAAGTTCACACCACTCCCCAACCAGTTCGCACCACTCCGCAACCAGTTCGCATCACTCCGCAACCAGTTCGCACCACTCCACAACCAGTTCTCACCACTCCGCAACCAGTTCGCACCACTCCCCAACCAGTTCGCACCACTCCGCAACCAGTTCGCACCACTCTGCAACCAGTTCGCACCACCCCGCAACCAGTTGGCACCACACGCAACCAGTTCGCACCCCTCCGCAACCAGTTTGTACCACTTCACAACCAGTTTGCACCACTGTGTAACCAGTCCGCACCACTCCAAAACCAGTTTGCACCACTCCGCAACCGATTCGCACCACTCCGGAACCAGTTTGCACCACTCCGCAACCGATTCGCACCACATCGGAACCAGTTTGCACCACTCCTCAATCAGTTCGCACCACTCCGCAACCAGTTCGCACCACTCTGCAAGCCGTTCGCACAACTCTGCAACCAGTTCGCACCACTCCTCAACCAGTTTGCACCACTCTGCATCCACTTCGCACCACCCTGCAACTGGTTCGCACCACTTTGCAACCAGTTTGCACCACTCCGCAACCATTTCGCTCCATTCCGCAACCAGTTCGCACCACTCTGCAACCAGTTCCCAGCGCTCCGCACCCAGTTTGCACCACTCCGCAACCAGTTTGCACCACTCCGCAACCAGTTTGAACCACTCCGCAACCAGTTTGCACCACCCCGCAACATGTTCGCACCACTCCTCAACCAGTTCGCACCAATCCATGACCAGTTTGCACCACTCCGCAATCAGTTGGCACCACTCTGCAACCGGTTTGCACCACTCCGCAACCAGTTCGCACCAATCCGGAAGCAGTTTGCACCACTCCGCAACACGTTTGCACCACTCTGCAACCAGTTTTCACCACTCTGCAACCAGTTCAAACCACTCCGCAACCAAATCACACCACTCTATAACCAGTTCGCACCACTCCACAACCAGTTCGCACCACTCCGCAAGCAATTCGCACCACTCCGCAACCAGTTTGCACCACTCCGCAACCAATTCGCACCACTCTGGAACCAGTTTGAACCACTCCGCAACAAGTTCGCACCACTCCGCAATCAGTTCGCACCACTCCGCAACCAGTTCGCACCACTCTGCAAGCCGTTCGCACCCCTCTGCAACGAGTTCGCACCACTCCGCAACCCGTTTACACCACTCCGCAACCAGATCGCACCACTCCGCAACCAGTTCGCACCAGTCCGCAACAAATTTGCACCACTCCGCAACCAGTTCGCACCACTCTGCAAGCCGTTCGCACCCCTCTGCAACGAGTTCGCACCACTCCGCAACCCGTTTACACCACTCCGCAACCAGATCGCACCACTCCGCAACCAGTTCGCACCAGTCCGCAACAAATTTGCACCACTCCGCAACCAGTTCGCACCACTCTGCAAGCCGTTCGCACCCCTCTGCAACGAGTTCGCACCACTCCGCAACCCGTTTACACCACTCCGCAACCAGATCGCACCACTCCGCAACCAGTTCGCACCAGTCCGCAACAAATTTGCACCACTCCGCAACCAGTTCGCACCACTCTGCAAGCCGTTCGCACCCCTCTGCAACGAGTTCGCACCACTCCGCAACCCGTTTACACCACTCCGCAACCAGATCGCACCACTCCGCAACCAGTTCGCACCAGTCCGCAACAAATTTGCACCACTCCGCAACCAGTTCGCACCACTCTGCAAGCCGTTCGCACCCCTCTGCAACGAGTTCGCACCACTCCGCAACCCGTTTACACCACTCCGCAACCAGATCGCACCACTCCGCAACCAGTTCGCACCAGTCCGCAACAAATTTGCACCACTCCGCAACCAGTTCGCACCACTCTGCAAGCCGTTCGCACCCCTCTGCAACGAGTTCGCACCACTCCGCAACCCGTTTACACCACTCCGCAACCAGATCGCACCACTCCGCAACCAGTTCGCACCAGTCCGCAACAAATTTGC
Source organism: Penium margaritaceum (assembly GCA_023375785.1). Classification (NCBI taxonomy): domain Eukaryota; kingdom Viridiplantae; phylum Streptophyta; class Zygnematophyceae; order Desmidiales; family Peniaceae; genus Penium; species Penium margaritaceum. The sequence continues at coordinate 4,600 of SZWC01023902.1, forward strand.
ACCACTCCGCAACCAGTTCGCACCACTCTGCAAGCCGTTCGCACCCCTCTGCAACGAGTTCGCACCACTCCGCAACCCGTTTACACCACTCCGCAACCAGATCGCACCACTCCGCAACCAGTTCGCACCAGTCCGCAACAAATTTGCACCACTCCGCAACCAGTTCGCACCACTCTGCAAGCCGTTCGCACCCCTCTGCAACGAGTTCGCACCACTCCGCAACCCGTTTACACCACTCCGCAACCAGATCGCACCACTCCGCAACCAGTTCGCACCAGTCCGCAACAAATTTGCACCACTCCGCAACCAGTTCGCACCACTCTGCAAGCCGTTCGCACCCCTCTGCAACCAGTTCGCACCACTCCGCAACCCGTTCGCACCACTCCGCAACCAGTTCGCACCACTCTGCAACCAGTTCGCACCCCTCCGCAACCAGTACGTACCACTTGACAACCAGTTTGCACCACTCTGTAACCATTTCGCACCACTCCGCAACCAGTTCGCACCACTCCGCAACCAGTTTGAACCACTCCGTAACCAATTTCAACAACTCCGCAACCAGTTCGTACCACTCCTCAACCAGTTCGCACCAATCCACGACCAGTTTGCACCACTCCTTAACCAGTTCGCACCACTCTGCAACCGGTTCGCACCACTATGCAACCAGGTCGCACCACTCCGCGACCAGTTTGCACCACTCCGCAACCAATTTGCACCACTCTGCAACCTGTTCGCACCACTCCGCAACCAGTTCGCACCACTCCGCAACCAGTTCACACCACTCTGTATCCAGTTTGCACCACTCCACAACCAGTTTGCACCACTCCGCAACCAGTTCGCACCACTCCAAAACCAGTTCGCACCACTCTGTAACCAATTTGCACCACTCTGGAACCAGTTTGAACCACTCGGCAACAAGTTCGCTCCACTCCGCAATCAGTTCGCACCACTACGCAACCAGTTCGCACCACTCCGAAAGCCGTTCGCACCACTCTGCAACCAGTTCGCACCACTCCGCAACCAGTTTACACCACTCCGCAACCAGATCGCACTACTCTCCAAGCAGTTCGCACCACTCCGCAACCAGTTTGAACCACTCCGTAACCAATTTCCACAACTCCGCAACAAGTTCGCACCACTCCTCAACCAATTCGCACCAATCACGACCAGTTCACACCACTCCGCAACCAGTTCGCACCACTCTGCAACCAGTTCGCACCACTCCGCAACCAGGTCGCACCACTCCGCAACCAGTTTGCACCACTCCGCAAGCAATTCGCACCACTCTGCAACCAGTTCACACCAGTCCGCAACCAGTTTGCACCACTCGGTAACCAGTTCGTACCACTCCGCACCGAGTTCGCACCACTTCGCAACCACTTCGCACCACTCGGCAACCAGCTTGAACCACTCCGCAACCAGTTTGCGCCACTCCGCAACCAGTTTGCACCCCTCCGCAACCAGTTCGCACCAGTCCGCAACCCGTTCGCACCACTCCGCAACCACTTCGCACCACTCGGCAACCAGCTTGAACCACTCCGCAACCAGTTTGCGCCACTCCGCAACCAGTTTGCACCCCTCCGCAACCAGTTCGCACCAGTCCGCAACCCGTTCGCACCACTCCGCAACCACTTCGCACCACTCGGCAACCAGCTTGAACCACTCCGCAACCAGTTTGCGCCACTCCGCAACCAGTTTGCACCCCTCCGCAACCAGTTCGCACCAGTCCGCAACCCGTTCGCACCACTCCGCAACCACTTCGCACCACTCGGCAACCAGCTTGAACCACTCCGCAACCAGTTTGCGCCACTCCGCAACCAGTTTGCACCCCTCCGCAACCAGTTCGCACCAGTCCGCAACCCGTTCGCACCACTCCGCAACCACTTCGCACCACTCGGCAACCAGCTTGAACCACTCCGCAACCAGTTTGCGCCACTCCGCAACCAGTTTGCACCCCTCCGCAACCAGTTCGCACCAGTCCGCAACCCGTTCGCACCACTCCGCAACCACTTCGCACCACTCGGCAACCAGCTTGAACCACTCCGCAACCAGTTTGCGCCACTCCGCAACCAGTTTGCACCCCTCCGCAACCAGTTCGCACCAGTCCGCAACCCGTTCGCACCACTCCGCAACCACTTCGCACCACTCGGCAACCAGCTTGAACCACTCCGCAACCAGTTTGCGCCACTCCGCAACCAGTTTGCACCCCTCCGCAACCAGTTCGCACCAGTCCGCAACCCGTTCGCACCACTCCGCAACCACTTCGCACCACTCGGCAACCAGCTTGAACCACTCCGCAACCAGTTTGCGCCACTCCGCAACCAGTTTGCACCCCTCCGCAACCAGTTCGCACCAGTCCGCAACCCGTTCGCACCACTCCGCAACCACTTCGCACCACTCGGCAACCAGCTTGAACCACTCCGCAACCAGTTTGCGCCACTCCGCAACCAGTTTGCACCCCTCCGCAACCAGTTCGCACCAGTCCGCAACCCGTTCGCACCACTCCGCAACCACTTCGCACCACTCGGCAACCAGCTTGAACCACTCCGCAACCAGTTTGCGCCACTCCGCAACCAGTTTGCACCCCTCCGCAACCAGTTCGCACCAGTCCGCAACCCGTTCGCACCACTCCGCAACCACTTCGCACCACTCGGCAACCAGCTTGAACCACTCCGCAACCAGTTTGCGCCACTCCGCAACCAGTTTGCACCCCTCCGCAACCAGTTCGCACCAGTCCGCAACCCGTTCGCACCACTCCGCAACCACTTCGCACCACTCGGCAACCAGCTTGAACCACTCCGCAACCAGTTTGCGCCACTCCGCAACCAGTTTGCACCCCTCCGCAACCAGTTCGCACCAGTCCGCAACCCGTTCGCACCACTCCGCAACCACTTCGCACCACTCGGCAACCAGCTTGAACCACTCCGCAACCAGTTTGCGCCACTCCGCAACCAGTTTGCACCCCTCCGCAACCAGTTCGCACCAGTCCGCAACCCGTTCGCACCACTCCGCAACCACTTCGCACCACTCGGCAACCAGCTTGAACCACTCCGCAACCAGTTTGCGCCACTCCGCAACCAGTTTGCACCCCTCCGCAACCAGTTCGCACCAGTCCGCAACCCGTTCGCACCACTCCGCAACCACTTCGCACCACTCGGCAACCAGCTTGAACCACTCCGCAACCAGTTTGCGCCACTCCGCAACCAGTTTGCACCCCTCCGCAACCAGTTCGCACCAGTCCGCAACCCGTTCGCACCACTCCGCAACCACTTCGCACCACTCGGCAACCAGCTTGAACCACTCCGCAACCAGTTTGCGCCACTCCGCAACCAGTTTGCACCCCTCCGCAACCAGTTCGCACCAGTCCGCAACCCGTTCGCACCACTCCGCAACCACTTCGCACCACTCGGCAACCAGCTTGAACCACTCCGCAACCAGTTTGCGCCACTCCGCAACCAGTTTGCACCCCTCCGCAACCAGTTCGCACCAGTCCGCAACCCGTTCGCACCACTCCGCAACCACTTCGCACCACTCGGCAACCAGCTTGAACCACTCCGCAACCAGTTTGCGCCACTCCGCAACCAGTTTGCACCCCTCCGCAACCAGTTCGCACCAGTCCGCAACCCGTTCGCACCACTCCGCAACCACTTCGCACCACTCGGCAACCAGCTTGAACCACTCCGCAACCAGTTTGCGCCACTCCGCAACCAGTTTGCACCCCTCCGCAACCAGTTCGCACCAGTCCGCAACCCGTTCGCACCACTCCGCAACCACTTCGCACCACTCGGCAACCAGCTTGAACCACTCCGCAACCAGTTTGCGCCACTCCGCAACCAGTTTGCACCCCTCCGCAACCAGTTCGCACCAGTCCGCAACCCGTTCGCACCACTCCGCAACCACTTCGCACCACTCGGCAACCAGCTTGAACCACTCCGCAACCAGTTTGCGCCACTCCGCAACCAGTTTGCACCCCTCCGCAACCAGTTCGCACCAGTCCGCAACCCGTTCGCACCACTCCGCAACCACTTCGCACCACTCGGCAACCAGCTTGAACCACTCCGCAACCAGTTTGCGCCACTCCGCAACCAGTTTGCACCCCTCCGCAACCAGTTCGCACCAGTCCGCAACCCGTTCGCACCACTCCGCAACCACTTCGCACCACTCGGCAACCAGCTTGAACCACTCCGCAACCAGTTTGCGCCACTCCGCAACCAGTTTGCACCCCTCCGCAACCAGTTCGCACCAGTCCGCAACCCGTTCGCACCACTCCGCAACCACTTCGCACCACTCGGCAACCAGCTTGAACCACTCCGCAACCAGTTTGCGCCACTCCGCAACCAGTTTGCACCCCTCCGCAACCAGTTCGCACCAGTCCGCAACCCGTTCGCACCACTCCGCAACCACTTCGCACCACTCGGCAACCAGCTTGAACCACTCCGCAACCAGTTTGCGCCACTCCGCAACCAGTTTGCACCCCTCCGCAACCAGTTCGCACCAGTCCGCAACCCGTTCGCACCACTCCGCAACCACTTCGCACCACTCGGCAACCAGCTTGAACCACTCCGCAACCAGTTTGCGCCACTCCGCAACCAGTTTGCACCCCTCCGCAACCAGTTCGCACCAGTCCGCAACCCGTTCGCACCACTCCGCAACCACTTCGCACCACTCGGCAACCAGCTTGAACCACTCCGCAACCAGTTTGCGCCACTCCGCAACCAGTTTGCACCCCTCCGCAACCAGTTCGCACCAGTCCGCAACCCGTTCGCACCACTCCGCAACCACTTCGCACCACTCGGCAACCAGCTTGAACCACTCCGCAACCAGTTTGCGCCACTCCGCAACCAGTTTGCACCCCTCCGCAACCAGTTCGCACCAGTCCGCAACCCGTTCGCACCACTCCGCAACCAGTATGCACCACTTCGCAACCTGTTCGCACCACTGCGCAACCAGTTCGCACCACTCCGCAGCCGGTTCGCACCACTCCGCAACCAGTTCGCACCACTCCGCTACCAGTTCGCACCACTCCACAACCAGGACGCACCACTCCGCAACCAGTTTGCACCACTCGGTAACCAGTTCGTACCACTCCGCAACTAGTTTGCACAACTCTGCAACCAGGTCGCACCACTCCGCAACCAGTTCGCACCAGTCCGCAACCAGTTTGCACCACTCCGCAAGCAATTCGCACCACTCTGCAACCAGTTTGCACCAGTTCGCAACCCGTTCGCACGACTCTGCAACTAGTTCCCACCACATGCAACCAGTTCCCACCACTCCGCAACCAGTTCGCACCACTCCCCAACCAGTTCGCACCTTCTCGCAACCAGTTCGCGGCACTATGCAACCAGTTCGCACCACTCCGCAACCAGCACGCACCACTCCGCAACCAGTTTGCACCACTCCGCAACCAGTTCGCACCTCTCTGCAACCAGTTTGAACCACTCCGCAACCAATTCGCACCACTTGGCACCCAGTTCGCACCACTCCCCAACCAATTCGCACCACTCTGCAACCAGTTCGCACCACTCCGCAGCCAGTTGGCACCACTCTGCAACCAGTTCGCACCACTCTACAACCAGCTCGCACCACTCCGCAGCCAGTTTGCACCACTCCGAAACCAGTTCGCACCACTCCGCAACCAGTTCACACCACTCCGCAACCAGTTCCCACCACTTCGCAACCAGTTCGCACCACTCTGCAACCAGTTTGCACCACTCTTCAACCAGCTTGCACCACTCTGCAACCAGGTCGCACCACTCCGCAACCAGTTCGCACGACTCCACAAGCAGTTCGCACCCTTCCGCAACCAGTTCGTACCACTCCGCAACCAGTTTACACCACTCCGCAACCAGTTTGCACCACTTCGCAACCAGTTCGCACCACTCCGCAACCAGTTTGCACCACTCCGCAGCCAGTTCGCACCACTCCGCAACCAGCTCGCACCACTCCGCAACCAGTTCGCACCACCCTACAACCAATTTGCACCACTCCGCAACCAGTTCGCACCACCCTGCAACCAGTTCTCACCACTTCGCAACCAGTTTGCACCACTTTGCAAACAGTTCCCACCACTCTGCAACCAGTTCACACCACTCCGCAACCAGTTCGCACCACTCCGCAACCAGTTCGCACCACTATGCAACCAGTTTGCACCACTCCGCAGCCAGTTCGCACCACTACAAAACCAGTTCAAACCACTCCGCAACTAGTTTGCACCACTCTGCAACCGGTTCGCACCACTCTGCAACCAGTGCGCACCACTCCGAAACCAGTTCGCACCAATCCGCAACCAGTTTGCAGCAGTCCACAACCAGCTCGCACCACTTCGCTACCAGTTCGCACCACTCAGCTACCAGTTTGCACCACTCCGCAACCAGCTTGCACCACTCTGCAACCAGGTCGCACCACTCCGCAACCAGTTTGCACCACTCCGCAACTAGTTCGCACCACTCCGCAACCAGTTCGCACCACTCCGCAACCAGTGTTCACCACTCCGCAACTAGTTCGGACCACTTCGCAACCAGTTCGCACCACTCTGCAACCAGTTTGCACCACTCTCCAACCAGCTTGCACCACTCCGCAACCAGTTTGCACCACTCGTCAACCATTTCACACCACTCCGCAACTAGTTCGCACCACTCCGCAACCAGTTCGCACCTCTCCGCAACCAGTTCGCACCACTCGGCAACCAGTTCGCACCACTCCGCAACCACTTCGCACCACTCTGCAACCAGTTCGCACCACTCTGCAACCAGTTTGCACCACTCTCCAACCAGCTTGCACCACTCCGCAACCAGTTTGCACCACTCGTCAACCATTTCACACCACTCCGCAACTAGTTCGCACCACTCCGCAACCAGTTCGCACCTCTCCGCAACCAGTTCGCACCACTCGGCAACCAGTTCGCACCACTCCGCAACCACTTCGCACCACTCTGCAACCAGTTCGCACCACTCTGCAACCAGTTTGCACCACTCTCCAACCAGCTTGCACCACTCCGCAACCAGTTTGCACCACTCGTCAACCATTTCACACCACTCCGCAACTAGTTCGCACCACTCCGCAACCAGTTCGCACCTCTCCGCAACCAGTTCGCACCACTCGGCAACCAGTTCGCACCACTCCGCAACCACTTCGCACCACTCTGCAACCAGTTCGCACCACTCTGCAACCAGTTTGCACCACTCTCCAACCAGCTTGCACCACTCCGCAACCAGTTTGCACCACTCGTCAACCATTTCACACCACTCCGCAACTAGTTCGCACCACTCCGCAACCAGTTCGCACCTCTCCGCAACCAGTTCGCACCACTCGGCAACCAGTTCGCACCACTCCGCAACCACTTCGCACCACTCTGCAACCAGTTCGCACCACTCTGCAACCAGTTTGCACCACTCTCCAACCAGCTTGCACCACTCCGCAACCAGTTTGCACCACTCGTCAACCATTTCACACCACTCCGCAACTAGTTCGCACCACTCCGCAACCAGTTCGCACCTCTCCGCAACCAGTTCGCACCACTCGGCAACCAGTTCGCACCACTCCGCAACCACTTCGCACCACTCTGCAACCAGTTCGCACCACTCTGCAACCAGTTTGCACCACTCTCCAACCAGCTTGCACCACTCCGCAACCAGTTTGCACCACTCGTCAACCATTTCACACCACTCCGCAACTAGTTCGCACCACTCCGCAACCAGTTCGCACCTCTCCGCAACCAGTTCGCACCACTCGGCAACCAGTTCGCACCACTCCGCAACCACTTCGCACCACTCTGCAACCAGTTCGCACCACTCTGCAACCAGTTTGCACCACTCTCCAACCAGCTTGCACCACTCCGCAACCAGTTTGCACCACTCGTCAACCATTTCACACCACTCCGCAACTAGTTCGCACCACTCCGCAACCAGTTCGCACCTCTCCGCAACCAGTTCGCACCACTCGGCAACCAGTTCGCACCACTCCGCAACCACTTCGCACCACTCTGCAACCAGTTCGCACCACTCTGCAACCAGTTTGCACCACTCTCCAACCAGCTTGCACCACTCCGCAACCAGTTTGCACCACTCGTCAACCATTTCACACCACTCCGCAACTAGTTCGCACCACTCCGCAACCAGTTCGCACCTCTCCGCAACCAGTTCGCACCACTCGGCAACCAGTTCGCACCACTCCGCAACCACTTCGCACCACTCTGCAACCAGTTCGCACCACTCTGCAACCAGTTTGCACCACTCTCCAACCAGCTTGCACCACTCCGCAACCAGTTTGCACCACTCGTCAACCATTTCACACCACTCCGCAACTAGTTCGCACCACTCCGCAACCAGTTCGCACCTCTCCGCAACCAGTTCGCACCACTCGGCAACCAGTTCGCACCACTCCGCAACCACTTCGCACCACTCTGCAACCAGTTCGCACCACTCTGCAACCAGTTTGCACCACTCTCCAACCAGCTTGCACCACTCCGCAACCAGTTTGCACCACTCTGCAACCAGTTCGCACCACTCCGCAACCAGTGCGCACCACTCCGCAACCAGTTCGCACCACTCCGCAACCAGTTTGCACCACTCCGCAACCAGTTCGCACCACTCGGCAACCAGTTCGCACCACCTTGCAACCAGTTTGCACGCCTTCGCAACAAGTTCGAAACATTCCGCAGCCAGCTCGCACCACTCCGCAACCAGTTCGCTCTACTCCGCAGCCATTTGCACCGCTCCGCAACCAGTTCGCACCACTCTCCAACCAGTTCCTACCACTCCGCAACCAGTTCGCACGACTCCGCAACCAGTTCGCACCACTCCACAACCAGTTCGGAGCACTCTGCAGCCAGTTCACAACACTCCGTAACCAGTTCGCAGCACTCCTCAACCAGTTCCCACCACTCCGCAACCAACTCCCACCACTTTGCAACCAGTTCGCACCACTGCGCAACCAGTTTGCACCACTCCGCAACCAGTTCCCACCACTCCGCAACCAATTCCCACCACTCCGCAACCAGTTCGCACCACTCCGCAACCAGTTCGCACCACTCCGCAACCAGTTTGCACCACTCTGCATCCAACTCACACCACTTTGCAACCAGTTCGCACCACTCCGAAACCAGTTCGCACTACTCCGCAACCAGTTCGCACCACTCTGCAACCAGTTCGCACCACTTCGCAACCAGTTCGCACCACTCGGCAACGAGTTCGCACCACTCCGCAACCGGTACGCACCACTCCGTAACCAGTTCGCAGCACTCCGCAACCAGTTCCCACGACTCCTCATCCAGTTCGCACCACTCCGTACCACTGCGCACCACTCCGTAACCAGTTCGCAGCACTCCGCAACCAGTTCCCACGACTCCTCATCCAGTTCGCACCACTCCGTACCACTGCGCACCACTCCGTAACCAGTTCGCAGCACTCCGCAACCAGTTCCCACGACTCCTCATCCAGTTCGCACCACTCCGTACCACTGCGCACCACTCCGTAACCAGTTCGCAGCACTCCGCAACCAGTTCCCACGACTCCTCATCCAGTTCGCACCACTCCGTACCACTGCGCACCACTCCGTAACCAGTTCGCAGCACTCCGCAACCAGTTCCCACGACTCCTCATCCAGTTCGCACCACTCCGTACCACTGCGCACCACTCCGTAACCAGTTCGCAGCACTCCGCAACCAGTTCCCACGACTCCTCATCCAGTTCGCACCACTCCGTACCACTGCGCACCACTCCGTAACCAGTTCGCAGCACTCCGCAACCAGTTCCCACGACTCCTCATCCAGTTCGCACCACTCCGTACCACTGCGCACCACTCCGTAACCAGTTCGCAGCACTCCGCAACCAGTTCCCACGACTCCTCATCCAGTTCGCACCACTCCGTACCACTGCGCACCACTCCGTAACCAGTTCGCAGCACTCCGCAACCAGTTCCCACGACTCCTCATCCAGTTCGCACCACTCCGTACCACTGCGCACCACTCCGTAACCAGTTCGCAGCACTCCGCAACCAGTTCCCACGACTCCTCATCCAGTTCGCACCACTCCGTACCACTGCGCACCACTCCGTAACCAGTTCGCAGCACTCCGCAACCAGTTCCCACGACTCCTCATCCAGTTCGCACCACTCCGTACCACTGCGCACCACTCCGTAACCAGTTCGCAGCACTCCGCAACCAGTTCCCACGACTCCTCATCCAGTTCGCACCACTCCGTACCACTGCGCACCACTCCGTAACCAGTTCGCAGCACTCCGCAACCAGTTCCCACGACTCCTCATCCAGTTCGCACCACTCCGCAACCAGTTCGCACCAATCCGCAACCAGTTCGCACCACTCCGCAACCAGCTCGCACCACTCCGCGACCAGTTCGCACCACTCTGCAATCAGTTCACACCACTTCGCAACCAGTTCGCACCACTCCGAAGCCAGTTTGCACCACTCCGCAACCAGTTCGCACCACTCTGCAACCAGTTGGCACCACTTTGCAACAGGTTCCCACCACTCCGCAACCAGTGTGCACCACTCTGCAACCAGCTTGCACCACTCTGCAGCCAGGTCGGACCACTCCCAAACCAGTTCCCACCACACCGCAACCAGTTGGCACCACTCCGCAACCAGTTTGCACCACTCCTCAACCAGTTCGCACCACTCCGCAACCGGTTCGCACCACTTTGCAACCAGTTTAAACCACTCCGCAACTAGTTCGCACCACTCCGCAACCAGTTCGCACCACTCCGCAACCAATTCGCACCACTCTGCAACCAGTTCATACCACTCGGCAACGAGTTTGCAGCACTCCGCAACCAGTTCGCACAACTCCACAACTAGTTCGCACCACTCCGCAACCAGTTCGCACCACTCGGCAACCAGGTCGCACCACTCCGCAACCAGTTCGCACGACTCCGCAACCAGTTCGCACCTCTCCGCAACCAGTTCGCACCACTCGGCAACCAGGTCGCACCACTCCGCAACCAGTTCGCACGACTCCGCAACCAGTTCGCACCTCTCCGCAACCAGTTCGCACCACTCGGCAACCAGGTCGCACCACTCCGCAACCAGTTCGCACGACTCCGCAACCAGTTCGCACCTCTCCGCAACCAGTTCGCACCACTCGGCAACCAGGTCGCACCACTCCGCAACCAGTTCGCACGACTCCGCAACCAGTTCGCACCTCTCCGCAACCAGTTCGCACCACTCGGCAACCAGGTCGCACCACTCCGCAACCAGTTCGCACGACTCCGCAACCAGTTCGCACCTCTCCGCAACCAGTTCGCACCACTCGGCAACCAGGTCGCACCACTCCGCAACCAGTTCGCACGACTCCGCAACCAGTTCGCACCTCTCCGCAACCAGTTCGCACCACTCGGCAACCAGGTCGCACCACTCCGCAACCAGTTCGCACGACTCCGCAACCAGTTCGCACCTCTCCGCAACCAGTTCGCACCACTCGGCAACCAGGTCGCACCACTCCGCAACCAGTTCGCACGACTCCGCAACCAGTTCGCACCTCTCCGCAACCAGTTCGCACCACTCGGCAACCAGGTCGCACCACTCCGCAACCAGTTCGCACGACTCCGCAACCAGTTCGCACCTCTCCGCAACCAGTTCGCACCACTCGGCAACCAGGTCGCACCACTCCGCAACCAGTTCGCACGACTCCGCAACCAGTTCGCACCTCTCCGCAACCAGTTCGCACCACTCGGCAACCAGGTCGCACCACTCCGCAACCAGTTCGCACGACTCCGCAACCAGTTCGCACCTCTCCGCAACCAGTTCGCACCACTCGGCAACCAGGTCGCACCACTCCGCAACCAGTTCGCACGACTCCGCAACCAGTTCGCACCTCTCCGCAACCAGTTCGCACCACTCGGCAACCAGGTCGCACCACTCCGCAACCAGTTCGCACGACTCCGCAACCAGTTCGCACCTCTCCGCAACCAGTTCGCACCACTCGGCAACCAGGTCGCACCACTCCGCAACCAGTTCGCACGACTCCGCAACCAGTTCGCACCTCTCCGCAACCAGTTCGCACCACTCGGCAACCAGGTCGCACCACTCCGCAACCAGTTCGCACGACTCCGCAACCAGTTCGCACCTCTCCGCAACCAGTTCGCACCACTCGGCAACCAGGTCGCACCACTCCGCAACCAGTTCGCACGACTCCGCAACCAGTTCGCACCTCTCCGCAACCAGTTCGCACCACTCGGCAACCAGGTCGCACCACTCCGCAACCAGTTCGCACGACTCCGCAACCAGTTCGCACCTCTCCGCAACCAGTTCGCACCACTCGGCAACCAGGTCGCACCACTCCGCAACCAGTTCGCACGACTCCGCAACCAGTTCGCACCTCTCCGCAACCAGTTCGCACCACTCGGCAACCAGGTCGCACCACTCCGCAACCAGTTCGCACGACTCCGCAACCAGTTCGCACCTCTCCGCAACCAGTTCGCACCACTCGGCAACCAGGTCGCACCACTCCGCAACCAGTTCGCACGACTCCGCAACCAGTTCGCACCTCTCCGCAACCAGTTCGCACCACTCGGCAACCAGGTCGCACCACTCCGCAACCAGTTCGCACGACTCCGCAACCAGTTCGCACCTCTCCGCAACCAGTTCGCACCACTCGGCAACCAGGTCGCACCACTCCGCAACCAGTTCGCACGACTCCGCAACCAGTTCGCACCTCTCCGCAACCAGTTCGCACCACTCGGCAACCAGGTCGCACCACTCCGCAACCAGTTCGCACGACTCCGCAACCAGTTCGCACCTCTCCGCAACCAGTTCGCACCACTCGGCAACCAGGTCGCACCACTCCGCAACCAGTTCGCACGACTCCGCAACCAGTTCGCACCTCTCCGCAACCAGTTCGCACCACTCGGCAACCAGGTCGCACCACTCCGCAACCAGTTCGCACGACTCCGCAACCAGTTCGCACCTCTCCGCAACCAGTTCGCACCACTCGGCAACCAGGTCGCACCACTCCGCAACCAGTTCGCACGACTCCGCAACCAGTTCGCACCTCTCCGCAACCAGTTCGCACCACTCGGCAACCAGGTCGCACCACTCCGCAACCAGTTCGCACGACTCCGCAACCAGTTCGCACCTCTCCGCAACCAGTTCGCACCACTCGGCAACCAGGTCGCACCACTCCGCAACCAGTTCGCACGACTCCGCAACCAGTTCGCACCTCTCCGCAACCAGTTCGCACCACTCGGCAACCAGGTCGCACCACTCCGCAACCAGTTCGCACCACTCCGGCACCAGTTCGGACCACTCTGCAACCAGTTCGCACCACTTCGCAACGAGTTCGCACCACTCTACAACCTGTTTGCACCACTTCGCAACCAGTTCGCACCACTCCGCAACCAGTTCGCACCACTCCGCAACCAGCTTGCACCACTCCGCAACCAGCCTGCACCACTCTGCAACCAGGTCGCACCCCTCCGCAACCAGTTCGCACGACTCCGCAACCAGTTCGCACCCCTCCGCAACCAGTTCATACCACTCGGCAACCAGGTCGCACCACTCCGCAGCCAGTTCGCACAACTCCGCAACAAGTTCGCACCACTACGTAACCAGTTCTTACCACTCCGTAACCAGTTCGCACCACTCTGCAGCCGTTCCCACAACGCGGCAACCAGTTCGCACCACTCCGCAACCAGTTCGCACCACTCCGCAACCAGTTCGCACCACTCCGCAACCAGGTCGCACCACTCCGCAACCAGTTTGCACCACTCTGCAACCAGTATGCACCACTCCGCAACCAGTTCGCACCACTGTGCAACCAGTTTGCACCACTCCGAAACCAGTTCGCACCACTCCTCAACCAGTTCGCACCACTCCGCAACCAGTTTCCACCAATCCACAACCAGTTCATACCACTTCGCAGCCCGTTCGCACCACTCTGCAACCAGTTTGCACCACTCGCAACCAGCTCGCACCACTCCGCAACCAGTTCGCACCACTCCGCAACCAGTTGGCACCACTCCGCAACCACTTCCCACCACTTCGCAACCAGTTCGCACCACTCCACAATCAGTTTGCACCACTCCGCAACCAGCCTGCAGCACTCTGCAACCAGGTCGCACCACTCCGCAACCAGTTCGCACGACTCCGCAACCAGTTCGCACCACTCCGCAACCAGTTCGCACCAGTCGGCAACCAGTTCGCACGCCTCCGTAACCAGTTCGCAGCACTCCGCAACCAGGTCGCACCCCTCCGCAACTAGTTCGCACTACTCTGCAGCCATTTGCACCGCTCCGCAGCTAGTTCGCACCACTCTGCAGCCCGTTCGCAGCACTCCGCAACCAGGTCGCACCCCTCCGCAACTAGTTCGCACTACTCTGCAGCCATTTGCACCGCTCCGCAGCTAGTTCGCACCACTCTGCAGCCCGTTCGCAGCACTCCGCAACCAGGTCGCACCCCTCCGCAACTAGTTCGCACTACTCTGCAGCCATTTGCACCGCTCCGCAGCTAGTTCGCACCACTCTGCAGCCCGTTCGCAGCACTCCGCAACCAGGTCGCACCCCTCCGCAACTAGTTCGCACTACTCTGCAGCCATTTGCACCGCTCCGCAGCTAGTTCGCACCACTCTGCAGCCCGTTCGCAGCACTCCGCAACCAGGTCGCACCCCTCCGCAACTAGTTCGCACTACTCTGCAGCCATTTGCACCGCTCCGCAGCTAGTTCGCACCACTCTGCAGCCCGTTCGCAGCACTCCGCAACCAGGTCGCACCCCTCCGCAACTAGTTCGCACTACTCTGCAGCCATTTGCACCGCTCCGCAGCTAGTTCGCACCACTCTGCAGCCCGTTCGCAGCACTCCGCAACCAGGTCGCACCCCTCCGCAACTAGTTCGCACTACTCTGCAGCCATTTGCACCGCTCCGCAGCTAGTTCGCACCACTCTGCAGCCCGTTCGCAGCACTCCGCAACCAGGTCGCACCCCTCCGCAACTAGTTCGCACTACTCTGCAGCCATTTGCACCGCTCCGCAACCAGTTCGCAACACTCTGCAACCAGTTCCTACCACTCCGCAACCAGTTCGCACCACTCCACAACCAGTTCGCACCACTCTGCAGCCAATTCACACCACTCCGTAACCAGTTCGCAGCACTCCGCAACCAGTTCCCACCACTCTGCAACCAACTTTCACCACTTTGCAACCAGTTCGCACCACTGCACAACCAGTTTGCACCACTCCGCAATCAGTTCCCACCACACCGCACCCAATTCCCACCAATCCGCAACCAGTTCGCACCACTCCGCAACCAGCTCGCACCACTCCGCAACCAGTTCGCACCACTCTGCAATCAGTTCACACCACTTCGCAACCACTTCGCACCACTCCGAAGCCAGTTTGCACCACTCTGCAACCAGTTCGCACCACTCTACAAACAGTTGGCACCACTTCGCAACAGGTTCCCACCACTCCGCAACCAGTTTGCACCACTTTGCAACCAGCTTGCACCACTCTGCAGCCAGGTCGCACCACTCCCAAACCAGTTCCCACCACACCGCAACCAGTTGGCACCACTCCGCAACCAGTTTGCACCACTCCTCAACCAGTTCGCACCACTCGGCAACCGGTTCGCACCACTTTGCAACCAGTTTAAACCACTCCGCAACCAGTTCGCACAACTTCGCAACCAGTTCGCACCACTCCGCAACCAGTTTGCACCACTCTGCAACCAGTTCACCCCACTCCGCAACCAGTTCGCACGACTCTGCAACCAGTTTGCACCACTCCACAACCAGTTCGCACCACTCCACAGCCAGTTCACACCACTCCGTAACCAGTTCGCACCACTCCGCAACAAGTTTCCACCACTTGGCAACCAGTTCCCACCACTCCGCAACCTGTGCCCAATACTCTGCAACCACTTCGCACCACTCCGCAACCGGTTCGCACCACTCCGCAACCAGTTCGCACCAGTCGGCAACCAGTTCGCACCACTCCGCAACCAGTTTGAAACACTCCGCAACCAGCTAGCACCACTCCGCAACCAGCTCGCACGACTCTGCAACCAGTTCGCACCACTCCGGAACCAGTTCGCACCACTCTGCAACCGGTTCGCACCACTCCGCAACCAGTTCGCACCACTCCGCAACCAGTTCGCACCACTCCGCAACCAGTTCGCACCACTCCGCAACCCGTTCGCACCACTCCGCAACCAGTTCGCACCACTCCGCAACCAGTTTGCGTCACTCCTCAACCAGTTTGCACCAATCCGCAACCAGTTTGCACCACTCCGCAACACGTTTGCATCGCTCCACGACCAGTTCGCACCACTCCACAACTAGTTCGCACCACTCCCCGACCAGCTCGCATCATTCCGCAACGGGTTCGCACCACTCCGCTACCAGTTCGCACCACTCCGCAACAAGTTTGAACCACTCCGCAACCAGTTCGCACCACTCTGTAACCCGTTTGCACCACTCCGCAACCAGTTCGCACCACTCGGCAGCCTGTTCGCACCACTCCGCAACGAGTTCGCACCACTCCGCAAGCCGTTCGCACCACTCTGCAACTAGTTTGCACCACTCCGCAACCGGTTCGTACCACTCCGCAGCCGGTTTGCACCACTCCGCAACCGGTTCGTACCACTCCGCAGCCGGTTTGCACCACTCCGCAACCGGTTCGTACCACTCCGCAGCCGGTTTGCACCACTCCGCAACCGGTTCGTACCACTCCGCAGCCGGTTTGCACCACTCCGCAACCGGTTCGTACCACTCCGCAGCCGGTTTGCACCACTCCGCAACCGGTTCGTACCACTCCGCAGCCGGTTTGCACCACTCCGCAACCGGTTCGTACCACTCCGCAGCCGGTTTGCACCACTCCGCAACCGGTTCGTACCACTCCGCAGCCGGTTTGCACCACTCCGCAACCGGTTCGTACCACTCCGCAGCCGGTTTGCACCACTCCGCAACCGGTTCGTACCACTCCGCAGCCGGTTTGCACCACTCCGCAACCGGTTCGTACCACTCCGCAGCCGGTTTGCACCACTCCGCAACCGGTTCGTACCACTCCGCAGCCGGTTTGCACCACTCCGCAACCGGTTCGTACCACTCCGCAGCCGGTTTGCACCACTCCGCAACCGGTTCGTACCACTCCGCAGCCGGTTTGCACCACTCCGCAACCGGTTCGTACCACTCCGCAGCCGGTTTGCACCACTCCGCAACCGGTTCGTACCACTCCGCAGCCGGTTTGCACCACTCCGCAACCGGTTCGTACCACTCCGCAGCCGGTTTGCACCACTCCGCAACCGGTTCGTACCACTCCGCAGCCGGTTTGCACCACTCCGCAACCGGTTCGTACCACTCCGCAGCCGGTTTGCACCACTCCGCAACCGGTTCGTACCACTCCGCAGCCGGTTTGCACCACTCCGCAACCGGTTCGTACCACTCCGCAGCCGGTTTGCACCACTCCGCAACCAGTTCCCACCACTTTGTAACTACTTTGCACCACTCCACAACAAGTTCGCACCACTCCGCAACCAATTCGCACCACTCCGGAACCAGTTTGCACCACTCCGCAACAAGTTCGCACCACTCCGCAATCAGTTTCAACCACTCCGCAGCCAGTTCGCACCACTCCGCAAGCCGTTCGCACCACTCTGCAACCAGTTAGCACCACTCCGCAGCCAGTTCGCACCAGTCCGCAACCAGTTCCCACCACTCCACAACTAGTTCCCACCACTCCGCAACCGTTCCGCTCCACTCCGCAACCAGTTCGCACCACTCCGCAACCAGTTTGCACCACTCGCAAACCAGCTTGCACCACCCCGCAACCAGGTCGCACCACTCAACAACCAGTTTGCACCATTCCGCAACCAGTTCACACCACTGTGCAACCAGTCGCACCAGTCTCCAACCAGTTCGCACCACTCCGGAACCGGTTTGCACCACACCGCAACCCGTTTGCACCACTCTGCAACCAGTTCGCACCACACTGCAACCAGTTCGCACCACTCCGCAACCAGTTCACACCACTCTGTAACCAGTTTGCACCACTCCACAACCAGTTCGCACCAATCCGCAACCAATTCGCACCACTCTGCAACCAGTTTGCACCACTCCGCAACCAATTCGCACCACTCCGCAACCAGTTCGCACCACTCCGCAACCAGTTCGCACTACTCCGCAGCTAGTTCGCACCATTCCGCAACCAGTTCGCACCACTCTGCAACCAGTTCGCACCACTCCGCTACCAGTTCGCACCTCTCCGCAACCAGCACGCACCACTCTGCAACCAGTTTGCACCACTCTGTAACCAGTTCGCACCTTTCCGCAACCAGTTTGCACCGCCCTGCAACCAGTTTGTACCACTCAGCAACCAGTTCGCACCAGTCCGCATCTTGTTTGCACCTCTCCACAACCAATTCGCACCACTCCGCAACCATTTCGCACAATTCCACAACCAGTTCGCACCACTCCGAAACCAGTTCCCACCTCTTCGCGACCAGTTCGCACCACTCGGCAACCAGTTCGCACCACTCCACAACCAGCACGCACCACTCCGCAACCAGTTTGCACCACTATGTAACCAGTTTGCACTACTCCGCAACCACTTTGCACCACTCTGCAGCCAGTTCGCACCACTCCGCAACCAGTTCGCACCAGTCCGCAACCAGTATGCACCACTCCGCAACCAATTCGCACCAATCCGCAACCATTTCGTACCACTTCGCACCACTCCGCAACCTGTTCGCACCACTCTGCAACCAGCTCGCACCACTCTGCATCCAGTTCGTACCACTCCGCAACCAGTTCGCACTGTCCGCAACCAGTTCGCACCTCTCTGCAACCAGTTTGCACCACTCCGCAACTAATTAGCACCACTCGGCAACCAGTTCGCACCACTCCCCAACCAATTCGCACCACTCTGCAACCAGTTCGCACCACTCCGCAACCAGTTCGCACCACTCCGCAACCAGTTCGCACCACTCTGCAACCAGTTGGCACCACTCCGCAACCAGTTTGCACCACTTCGCAACGAGTTCGCACCACCCCGCAACCAGTTCGCACCACTCCGCAACCAGTTTGCACCAATCCGAAACCAGTTCGCACCACTCCGCAACCAGTTATCACCACTCCGCAACCAGTTCCCACGACTTTGCAAGCAGTTCGCACCACTCTGCAACCAGTTTGCACCACTCCGCAACCAGCTTGCACCACTCTGCAACCAGGTCGCACCACTTCGCAACCAGTTCGCACCACTCCGCAACCAGTTTGCACCACTCGCCAACAAGCTTGCACCTCTCCGCAACAAGGTCGAACCACTCCGCAACTAGTTTGCACCACTCCGCAACCAGTTAACATCACACTGCAACTACTTCGCACCAATCCGCAACCAGTTCGCACCACTCCGCAACCAGTTCGCACCACTCTGCAACCAGTTCGCACCACTCCGCAACCAGTTTGCACATTTCCGCAACCAGTGCGCACCACTCCGCAACCAGTTCGCACCACTCCGCAACCAGATCGCACCACTCCGCAACGAGTTCCCACCACTCCGCAACCAGTTCGCACCACTCCGCCACAAGTTGGCACCACTCCGCAACCCATTCGCACCGCTCGGTAACCAGCTCGCACCACTCCTCAACCAGTTGGCACCAATCCGCAACCAGTTCGCACCACTCCGCAACCATTTCGCTCCACTCCGCAACCAGTTCGCACCCCTTCTCAACTTGTTCGCACCACTCCGCAACCAGTTTGCAGCACTCGCCAACCAGCTTGAACCACTCCGCAACCAGGTCGCACCACTCTGCAACCAGTTTACAGCATTCCCCAACCAGTTCACACCACTGTGCAACCAGTTCGCACCACTCTGCAACTAGTTTGCACCACTCTGCAACTAGTTTGCACCACTTTGCAACCAGTTGATACCACTCTTCAACCAGTTCGCACCACTCCGCAACCAGTTCTCACCACTCCGCAACCAGTTCGCACCACTCTGTAACCATTTCGCACCACTCCACAACCACTTCGCACCACTCCGCAACCAATTTGCACCACTCCGTAACAGGTTTGCACCACTTCGCAAGACGTTCGCACCACTCCACAGTCAGTTTGCACCACTCAACAACCAGTTCGCACCACTCTGCAAGCCGTTCGCACAACTCCGCAACCAGTTCGCACCACCCCGCAACCAGTTGGCACCACACGCAACCAGTTCGCACCGCTCCGTAACCAGCTCGCACCACTCCTCAACCAGTTTGCACCACTCTGCAACCTGTTCGCACCACTCCAAAACCTGTGTGCACCACTCTGCAACTAGTTCGCACCACTCCGCAACCAGTTCGCTCCACTCCGCAACCAGTTCGCACCACTTCGCAACCAGTTCGCACCACTCCGCAACCAGATTGCACCACTCGCCAACCAGCTTGCACCACCCCGCAACCAGGTCGCACCACCTCGCAACCAGTTTCCACCACTCCGCAACCAGTTAACACCACTGTGCAAACAGTTCGCACCAATCCGCAACCAGTTCGCACCACTCCGCAACCAGTTCGCACCACTCCGCAACCAGTTCCCACCACTCCGCAACCAGTTTGCACCACTGCGCAACCAGTTCGCACCACTCTGTCACCAGTTCGCACCACTCCACAACCAGTTCGCACCACTCCGCAACCAATTCGCACCACTCCGGAACCAGTTTGCACCACTCCGCAACCAGTTCGCACCACTCCGCAATCCGTTCGCACCACTCTGCAACCAGTTCGCACCACTCTGCAACTAGTTTGCACCACTCCGCAACCAGTTTGCACCACTCTGCAACCAGTTTCCACCACTCCGCAACCAGTTCGCACCACTCTCCAACCAGTTTCCACCACTTCGCAACCAGTTCGCACCACTCCTCGACCAGTTCGCACCAATCCACGACCAGTTTGCACCACTCGGCAACCAGTTTGCATCACTCTGCAACCAGTTTGCACCACTCTGCAACCGGTTCGCAACACTCCGCAACCAGGTCGCACCACTCCGCAACCAGTTTGCACCACTTTGCAACCAGTTTGCACCACTCCGCAACCCGTTCGCACCACTCTGCAACCAGTTCGCACCACTTCACAACCAGTTTGCACCACTCCGCAACCAGTTCGTACCACTCCGCAACCTGTTCACACCACTCCGCAACCAGTTAGCACCACTCCGCAACCAGGTTGCTCCCCTCCGCAACCAGTTCTCACCACTCCGCAGCCAGTTCGCACCACTCCGCAACCAGTTCGGACCACTCTGCAACCGGTTCGCACGACTCTGCAACCAGTTCGCACCACTCCGCAGCCAGTTCGCACCACTCCGCAACCAGTTCGGACCACTCTGCAACCGGTTCGCACGACTCTGCAACCAGTTCGCACCACTCCGCAGCCAGTTCGCACCACTCCGCAACCAGTTCCCACCACTCCGCAAGCAATTCGCACCACTCCGCAACCAGTTCGCACCAGTCCGCAACCAGTTCGCACCACTCCGAAACCAGTTCCCACAACTCCGCAACCAGTTTGCTCAACTCTGCAACCAGTTGACACAACTCCGCAACCAGTTTGCACCACTCCGCAACCAGTTCGCACCACTCCGCAACCAGTTCCCACTACTCCTCAACCAGTTCGCACCACTCCTCAACCAGTTCGCACCAATCGGCAACCAGTTCACACCACTACGCAAACAGTTTGCGACACTCCGCAATCGGTTTGCACCACTCCGGAACCAGGTCACACCACTCCGCAACAAGTTCGCACCACTCCGCAACCTGTTCGCACCACTCCACAAGCAGTTCAGACCACTCCGCAACCAGTTCCAACCACTGTGCAACCAGTTCGCCTGACTCCGCAACCAGTTCACCCGACTCCGCAACCCATTTGTACAATCTGCAACCAGTTCGCACCAATCCGCAACCAGTTCGCACCACTTCGCAACCAGTTCGCACCACTCCGCAACCAGTTTGCACCACTCGCCAACCAGCTTGCACCACTCCGCAACCA
>SZWC01023904.1:21230-35325 GCA_023375785.1 Penium margaritaceum
GCTAGGTGCATGCAGACAGCATCTGCAGTGGCAGTGACCGCCGGTGGCCCGACCACCGAGGAGGCCTGCCGATGGAGCTGAGCGCATCGCTAGAGAGGCTCCAGCGACGGGTGAGTGGGCCTCAGCGTGCGTCGGCTCCACCGAGCGACACTCCAGCGGCGTCAAGTCTCGCCGTCAGTCATCTGCATGTCGATGTACACAAGCCGGGAGGACACAACAGAGTACAATGAGAGATGCACGAAAACCAACACTCCCCCATGACTCACAGGCGTAGTGCACATGTGCGGGCAGAGACACAGTTTGGTAATGACCAAACTCCTCCAGGCCAAGCAGAGACGCAAGCAGGGACAGAGAGATTCACTCACGGGCGCATGCCGACTGAAATCACAGCCTTCTAAAGATTCGCCTTTCAGTGCCTTGGTCAAGAAGTCAGCCAACTGCCGTGGTGTCTCAACCCACACGATGCTGATGCTTCCGTCGTGTAACAACAAACACACATATTGATTCTCAACGTTGATGTGGCTTGTGCGTGTGTGGTGCACGCCGTCATGTGCGGCGATGGCCATGGCACTCTCATTGTCACAGTGCAACGTGATGGATGCGACGGACTGACGCAACTCGGACGACAAACGACACAACTATACACTCTCACACGCGCCTGAGCCAAGAGCAATGTACTCAGCCTCAGCAGTGTTGCGTGCAATGCACCCCTGCTTGCCAGTGCGCCAGGACACAACTGTGCCGCCAATCAGAAAGATCCAGCCTGTGCGACTCTTACCGTGCGGACTGCAGGCCCAGTCACTATCGGTGTAGTCCACCGTGACAACAGACGGCTGACAGCGGAACATGAGACCTCGCTGAGGAGTCGAGACAACATAGTGCAGTACAGCGCAGTACTGGGATCGCGGCCTCGTAGTGGAGGTGACGCGGCTTCTGAGAGAACTCGGCCAGGAGGTTGACGGCGAACGCGCTGTCTGAGCACGTTGTCGTCGCCAGGAACATAAGTGACCCGATGACTCGCAGGTACGTGGTCACGTCAACTGGCTCCCCCACAACAGCTGGGTCAGGAATCTTCAGCTTCACCTGGTCATCGGATGACATGGGTGAGGATGCGCTCGGCACGAGTCGCAGGTCCTTCGCAAAGCGGGTGGACTGTGTCTGCACATAGGCGACGTGGTGGATGTGCAGGATGCCCTTGGAGCGATCATGCTTGAGCTCCATGCCCAGGAAGACTCTGGCAGACCCGAGGTCCTTCATCTGGTAGGCAGCGTGCAGTAGGTCCTTGACACGCTGGATGGCAGCCGTTTCTGGTGACACAATGAGCAGATCGTCGACGTAAACCAGAACAACGGCGAAAGTCTGACCTCGCAGACTGATAAACTGTGCAGGGTCAGTGGTGCTACGTTGGAGCCCGCCACGAAGGATCGTGCTGTTGATTTCTTGATTCTAGCACCGAGGCGACTGCTTCAGGCCATAGAGGGCCTTGTGCAGTCGCCAGACTCTCCTAGTGCCATCGTCGAAGCCTGGGGACTGCACCATGTAGAGCTCGTCACCCTCCAGTGAACCATGGAGAAAAGCGTTGCTCACATCCATCTGATGCAGCTCCCACCCATGCTGGACGACCAGGCTGAAGAGTGCCCGGCTAGTGGAGAACCGGCCAACTGGGACAAAGATCTGGACGTAATCGACCCCAGGAATCTGGGCAAACCCCTTGGCTGTAAGGCGGGCCTTGTACTTGTCCAAGGACCCGTCGGGCTTCCACTTGCGCCGAAAGACCCATTTGGCGCCGATGGCCTTCCGTCCTGGAGGAAGGTCGACGAGGTCATACACGTGGTGCTGTCGGATAGGGGCGAGCCCATCGACGTAGGCAACGTCCCAGTGTGCGGCCTCAAGAGAGGCTCGTGCCTCACGCAGGGTGTCTGGGTCCTCCGGGCGTGCTGTGGAGCGGACTGAGAGAGCGTGTGCATCTCGAGCCCCAGGTGGGATGCGCGTGAGTGCAGCCACGACAGCGTACCGATGCTCATGATGAAGCATGACGTAACCCAGTGCGGAGCCCGGGTGAAGGTCTGCAATGATGGCCGAGGTGGTCAAGCCGAGGGCCTTTGTGCCAAGATCCCCACTCACGATCGTGGGAGTGGAGGAGACACATGGAGCCACGGGGGGTCGAGGCGCCACAGAGCGCGGTGCGACGGTCTGCGTGCTCACCGACGGTTTGGGTCGGAGGCTGCCGCCTGGGCCACGCGTGTAGCGTGGCAGGGCAGGCGATGACACTGAGTCCGCTGGGCCCATGGAGGCAGACGGGGTTGCTGGCCCGGAGGGACCAGCGGACGCGACTGGGGCTGTTGGCCCGGACGGACCGGCGGACGCGACTGGGGCTGCTGGCCTGGAGGGACCAGCGGACGCGACTGGGGCCGCTGGTCCGGAGGGACCAACGGACGCGACTGGGGCTGCCGGCCCGGAGGGACCAGCGGAAGTGACTGGGGCCGCTGGCCCGGAGGGACCAACGGATGTGACTAGGGCTGCCGGCCCGGAGGGACCAGCGGACGCGACTGGGACGGCTGGCCCGGAGGGATCAGCGAACGCGACTGGGGCTGCTGGCCCAGAGAGACCAGCGGACGCGACAGGGGTTTTCGGCCCGGTGGGACCAGCGGACACGATTGGGGCTGCTGGCCCAAAGGGATCAGTGGACACGATTGGGGCTGCTGGCCCGGAGGGACCAGCGAACGCGACTGGGGGTGCCGACCCGGAGGGACCAGCGGACGCGACTGGGGCTGCTGGCCCGGAGGGACCAGCGGACGCGACTGAGGGTGCCGGCCCGGAGGGACCAGCGGATGCGACTGGGGCGGCTGGCTCGGAGGGACCAGCGGCCGCAACTGGGGCTGCCGGCTCAGAGGGACTGAGGGATGTGTCACCCCGAAGCAGCAGGACGGAGGACGGACTCACCACTCCTCCACACGACGGGATAGACACAGACAAGCCGGAGCGAATGAGGTCGCGAGGAAACAGGTTCTCAAAGAAGAGGGCATCCTGGGTTTCAACGATGTAGTGCCGGGAGGGATCCCAGAAGTGCCAGGCCTTGGAATGACAAGAGACACCAAGGAAGGTGCAGGGACGTCCGTGGGTGGCGAGCTTGCTGCCCTGCTGCGGGGTGGGTAGCCACACAATGGCCACGCAGCCCCAGACGTGAGCCGGGAGGAGGTCAGCTCGTTGACCGCACCAATGCTAGTACGGTGTGGACTGGTGGGGAAGGGGACCGTGGGGAATCAGGTTCAAGACCCAGGTCATGTAGGCAATGGCTTCAATATAGAAGCCAGCGGAGAGACCACACTCGACCCGCATGGTGCGGACGACGTCGGCCATGGTACGCTTCCACTGTTCGGCGACACCGTTCTGAACGGGCGTGTAAGGCGCGGACGTCTCATGGCGGATTCCGCGGGAGGCGAGAAAGGTCGTGGCTTCACCCATGTACTCACCACCGCGATCGGAGCAAAAGCGGCAAAGAGAGTGTCCACACTCGCGTTCTGCAAGGACAAGCCAGTCCTGGATGGCGTGGGCGACATCGCTCTTTTGCCAAAGGCAGAAGACCCAGCGGTAGCAAGAATAGTCATCAATGAGGGTGAGAACATAGCGACCATGTTCGCCGACGTACTCGGTGGGGAGAGGACCCATGACGTCCGAATGAACAAGGTCGAGAGGGGCAGATGCACGGGAGGAAGACAAGGGATACGTGGACCAGTGCATCTTCCCCTGAGCGCAGTCAATGCACTCAGTGGGGCACGGGAGGGGGAAAGTCTCCGGGTCAAGGCCCTTGGCCGGCTGGGTGCGGAACATGCTGTCTACGGCGGCAGAGTGGACGTGGCAGAGGCGGCGGTGCGAGAGGCGAGTGTGTTGAGGAGAAAGCGTACTGGTGACAAACACATGGCCTATGGCGACTGACGGGGAGGAGACGAAAGGAGAGGAGGAGAGGCGAGGTACATGCCACAGGTTGCGACGGGCGGTGGCATGCAGTACAACAAGACCAGACGGACGCAACGACACAGTGCCAATACCATGCGAGTGCACAACGTCCATGCTCATGCGGTCAAGGGCAGTGACGGGCAGAAGGCTGAGCTCAAGACCAGGGACGAAGAGGACATCGGTCAGAAAGACGTCACCGGAGGGACCACGGAAACGAACGACGACAACACCACGGATGGGCAACACCTGACTAGAGCCTGTCCGGACACCGGAAACATCGCCTACAGGACCGAGCATACCAAAGGCCTCATGAGAGGCCGTCATGTGATGCGTGGCCCCGGAGTCGATGATCCAGGTCTCAGCAGGGTCGTGCACCGGGGTCGCTAGATCACTAACGGTCACATATCAGCAAGCAAGGGACGCGGACGCAGTGTAAGGAGGCGCGAACCGAGACTGCCAATCGTCAAGCCAAGCAACGTCATCCTGGGAAGGGGTAGCGGAGACCATGAGAGACGAAGAGACAAACGAGGAAACAGGGCACGACCGTAGCTCAGTCTCGGTCATGCAGGACTGGACAGGAGAGCAGGAAGTGATGCAACTCGCACTTCCCTAGGGAGGAGGGCGAGGCAGGCCGAGCTGGAGCGTGATGAACTGCTCCAGCTGGAGCTTATGGCAGGACGGTCCGGGAGTGTAGACAGAGTGCGGGGTGATAGCGCCGGAGCCCGGGTAGAAGGATGACTGTCCCAGCGCCGACGGCTGCGGTGCTGGTTTCGGCGGGACTGGCGAAGCAACCGGAGTGGTGGAGGTGCTGGACGAGGCCGAGGTGTCAGAGCCGGCGACAGCTACGACGGCAAAGGCAAGACGGCGCTTGCGCTGGCGACGCATGGTGCCAATGAAGCACGCCTCATCCGTCGGTAGAGGGCACGTGTACCACCCGTGCCCAAGCTAGCCAAAGTTGTGGTAGATCGAGCCACCACCGCTGGACCCGGTCGACGACTGCTGCTACTGCTACTGACCCTTGCCTTTCTTGTTCCGACGCTTCTTCTTCCCCGACGATGATGTGGTAGCTGCGGCGGGGGAGGCAACGACCACGGAGGCGACGGCAGGGGAGGCAACGGCCTCCGTGCACTGGAGTCGGGACTCCCGACAAGCTTCCTCAATCCGGAGGAAGAGCTCGTATGCCTAGGGCATGAGGGTGCCCTGGGCCGCCATGGTCGAGAGGACATCGTGAAGGTAGTGGACGAAGACGTCCGCGTACGCATCGACGATACCGCGTTTGATGGTGAGGAGCGCGGCCAGAGGGGGTGGGGCAGAGGTCCCGAGGCGACGAAGGATATCCTCTACCCGCTGCTAGTAGGAGGTGACCGTCTCGCTCTCTCCCATGTGCAGGGAGTTGAACTCTTGCAGTAGGCGACTAGTCTCAGCCTCGGTGGACAGGCTATGGGGACGAGTGAGGACGTGCCACGCGGCTGCAGGGTCTGGGGTGGCGCGAGTGGTGAATTCGCCTAAGAAGGGCTCGAGGGCGAGGCGGGAAGCCGGAGGGGCAACAAGGACTAGAGCCCGGACGGCACGACCAGTGTCATACAACTGGTCGGCCAGGGTGGCATCATACGGCAGGGTGTAGTATGCCCAGATGCCCTCACCTTGCGCCTAGATGCGGAAGCTGAGCTCCCAGCTCCGGAACTGCTCGCCGGCCTGAAGCGGTGGCGGCGACGTCTCAAAGTCCTTTTGCCTGTGGGCGGCACCCAGAGTGGGGCCAAGGACGGAGGTCACTGTCTGCCGCTGGCGCTGAGTCTGCTGCTGCGCCAGGTATTGCGTGGCACCAGACACAACTGGGCTGGCGTGCCCTAGAGGGGGGATGGATGGCGGCGCAGTGGGGGCAGACTGAGAGACCAACGGTTGCAGTGCCGCAAGCTGCTGCGTCAGGGCGGCGAGCTGTTGCTGAAGAGCAGTGAGGGGGTCAGGGTTGTCACCAACGACGTCAGAGGGCTGCTGCCGCTGCTGCTCCTCCTCCTGCTGCTGCTGCTGCCGCCGCTGCTGCTGCTGCTTCCGCTGTTGTTGCTGCTCCTGCTACTGCTGTTGCTCCTGCTGCTCCTACTGCTCCTGCTGATTCTGCTGTTGGTGGTGGTGGTGGTGGTGGTTCTGCTGCTGCTACTCCTGCTGCTGTTGTCACTACTGCTGCTGCAGTCGCTGCAAGAAAGGGGGGGTGGGGGTCCCCCCAACAGAGGAGGACCCCTCCCCAGTGGGGCTACCAGTCATGGTGTGATGCCCTTTTGTTTTTGTTTTGTGTTTGTTTTTGTGTGGTGCTGACGTCAGCAGTGACGTCTGCTGAGGGCAGTGGACATCTTGCCCACCCTTAGGTTTACCTCCCCCTTCCCTTGCCCCCTTTTTGTGTTTTTTGTTTTTTTTGTGAGTTGATGATGTTAGTAGTGACGTCAGCAGCGGGATGCTGACGTCAGCAGTGGCGGTTGTTGGGGCCGCTATTGCAGCTGTTGTTACTGCTGCTACTGCTGCTACAGCTACTGCTACTACTACTGCTACTGCTGTTGTTGTTGGTGCTGCTGCTGCTACTGATGCTGCAATTGGTGCTGCTGTTGCTGTTGCAGCTGCTGTTGCTGCTGCTACTGCTGTTGTAGCTGCTGTTACTGTTACAGCTGCTGCTGCTACTGCTACTGCTACGGCTGTAGTTGCAGCAGTAACTGCTGTTGCTGTGGGCTGCTGCGGCTGCTATGGCTGCTGTAGCAGCGAAGGCAACTGCTGCAGCAGCTGTAGCAAAGTAGGTGGGATGGGGGATTATTTTCTCTTGCATTTTTTTCTCTTCTCTCGTCTGTCACTGTGGGCAGCTGCCCATTGTTTGCTGCGAGCAGTGGGCTACTGCTTGGTGGCAGCAGCGGGCTGCTGCTCACTGCTCGCTCGCTGCGAGCAGCGAGCAGCAGCAGCCGCTGCTGGCAGCTGCTCGCTGCAGCTGCTGCTATGGCTGACTACTGCTACGACTTGCTGCTGCGGCTGCTACAGCCTGTTGCTGCTGCTGCACGCTGCTGCATCTGTTGCTTGCTGCCGCTACTGCTTGCTGCTGCTGCGAGCTGCTGCTGTTGCGAGCTGCTGCTGCAGGCTGTTGCTGCTGTGAGTTGTTGCTGCTGCGGGCTGCTGCGGGCTGCTGCGGGCTGTTGCTTCTGCCTGCTGCTGCTGCTGCACGTAGCTGCTGGTGGCTGCTACTACCATTGCTCGCTGCTGTTGCCTGTGGCTGCCGCTGCTACAGACTGCAGCTGCTGTGTGCTGGTGCGAGTCACTGCACCTGGGTGACGTTGCAGTGTGCGTCGTCTCCCGCAGGTGTTGGACGCGGCTTGCCGCTCACTTCCTCGCGTCACGCGCGGGGGTCAGTGCTGCCGAAAAAATTTCGGCAGCATTTCCCCTGGCCCAGTGGCAGTGGGAAAAAATCTGACGCCGCCACCAGGCGGGTCAATGCTGCCCGAAAAAATCCGGCAGCATTTCCCCTACACTGGCGCATATGGGGGTCCGCTGACGTTGTCTGGCACCTGTACGCCAGTCTTCTGCTGCTGCTGCTACGCTCTCGCTCTGATACCAAGATGGAAACCTAGGCAACAGGTTGGGGCAGCATACGTTGTTGATGCAGCGTGCGGGCTTCCACGCTCGTTGTTTAAGTCTGTTGCCCCCTCAGTCGGCTGCTCTAGAGTCCAAGTCTGGAAGCTCTGGGTTTGTTACTCAAAAACGGGCGCACCAATGTTAGCGCCAGAAAGCAGCTGAAAACTGAAGGTAACTCATTAGGAATGAAGAATGAGCAACAATGGGAGACCCCTCCAAGTTGTAGCTCCCCCCAATAGTGTAGAACTTGTTACTCAGCTAACCAACCAATCAGAAAATAGTGCTAGACCTATGTTCTGGCAGGCAATGTTTTCTCGGTGAGCCTTGCCAGGCGCCTGACAGCCCAAAACCCGGGCGTCGTCCGTTTTGCCTGAAAACTGGACCGACACTACAAACGCAGTCGTGCAGTCAGAATCAGCTAGAAAAATAACTCCAAGAAGTTATGGCTACCCGAACCCAGGCAGTGCCTACGACAGTCAACGATGCCAAACATGGCCATACAGCAGGAGACATGGACCCTAGGCACCGCATGATGCTGCAGACGCAATGCCACAGCCAGACACAACGCTAGGTGCATGCAGACAGCATCTGCAGTGGCAGTGACCGCCGGTGGCCCGACCACCGAGGAGGCCTGCCGATGGAGCTGAGCGCATCGCCAGAGGGAGGAGGCTCCAGCGACGGGTGAGTGGGCCTCAGCGTGCGTCGGCTCCACCGAGCGACACTCCAGCGGCGTCAAGTCTCGCCGTCAGTCATCTGCACGCCGATGTACACAAGCCGGGAGGACACAACAGAGTACAATGAGAGATGCACGAAAACCAAGAGTACTTGGGTGGTGGTGAAGCCCCCGGTTCAGGACATTTAATGCCATAGTATTTGTTTTTGGAAATACCGCGGTGTTCTTTCACATTCGAATCTGCCCAAACTTAGACCTCACAATTTCAAGAATGAGCTATCGAAATCCCCAGGTCTCATCCCTTGTTCCTCGATTGGGACCAGGCTTTGTTCATGAGAGAATGGGAGAACCCCTTATTCGATGCTGCGAGAAAGGGAATTGTTGTGACATGAGCCATCCCAATCTGTACAGCTTACTGCGACCACTCAACCGTCCATGCTCATGTACCCTGATGTGGACCTCGTTGGCACATGAGCATTCCTGGGTAGTTGCTCTATACACAAGTAGCTGTCACGGAGTCCGCGGTGCTTGCTGGAGCGGCTAATTCCCAGGTCGCCCCCATTTTCGGCCGACCATGTCTGAGACGCCCCCATTCTGAGAACAAATGGCTACGTCGCCCCCATTCAAAAAACATCTGGCTAGGTCGCCCCCATTTTTTCATTAGTTTTCCAACTTGCCCCCATTGTGAGAATTATGGCTACGTCACCCCCATTAATGGGGGCGACCTAGCCAGAAGTTTTCGAAAGTGGGGGCAAGACGTCGATAATATTTCATCCATACTGGGCATCGTAGCCATAATTTCCTCGGGGGGGCGACCTGGCCATGAATTTTCGGAATGGGGGCGACCTAGTCATTTTTCTCAGAATGGGGGCGTCTGAGACATGGTTGAGCGAGAATGGGGGCGACTTAGAAAGTCGCCCTTGCTGGAGTCCTCTGCAGTTTTTCCTGCACTCATAGCAAATGGGCACTTATTGCTCGGATACCCGCACTCGGCTAATTCCCCGATCGCCCCCATTTTTGGCTGACTATGTCTGAGAGGCCCCCATTGTGAGAAAAATAGCTACGTCGCCCCCATTCGAAAAACTTCTGGCCAGGTCGCCCCCATTTTTTATTAGTTTCCCCACTTGCCCCCATTGTGAGAATTATGGCTACATCGCCCCTATTCAGGGGGGCGACCTAGCCAGAAGCTTATTAAAGTGGGGGTAATACGTCAATAATATTTCATCCGTATCGGGCATCCTAACCATAATTTCCCGGAGCACCAAAAGTGGGGGCGACCTGGCCATAACTTTCCGGATTGGGGCAAACTAGCCATTTTTCTCAGAATGGGGGCGTTTCAGACATGGTGGAGCGAGATGAGAAACTTCCAAGAACCTTCCTAACCGTTTGCCACTTAACTACGCGTCAGCGCTTAGTCAGTGTGTGACGACAGTCACAAGTCATGCACAAAACTGCAAGGGTCTGGGTAGGGACACGTACACAGTGTTAGGAATCACATAAATGGATATAATTGCAGAGAGAGATGACATCTGAGCAACAATCAGCCTAAATAGTTGCTGGCCGCCTAAAGTCGCTAGGGGTGGCGGTATTTTTGTACCTGCTCAAACTGGCCTAACACCACAGTTTTGGCCGTAACTCACTATTCAAGGGTCAGAATCACGCGCTGTCTGCACCAGAACATGCAGAATGATGTGCTCTACACAAGGGACCCATGCAAGGTGGGTTCACATCATCCACACATGAATAGCAAGCAAAACAAGTAAATCGGCCAAAACGGCCTGTCCACCGAGAAAATTCTAGAGCACTCTGAACTGCACAGAGAGCACCCATAAATGTACGAGTGCAGTACCAGGACGTCAACGTGTCCTTTCCACGGTAGGAAGCACACCAAAGTCGCAGGTATCCTCATCGCACCGGTACAGGCTATCAGGTGCATGGGTCTCGACCACCGAGAAAATTCTAGCAACAGCAGACCAACCGGTCAGACTGTAGAGACACATCATCTGCATCACACCTGTCATGCCATAGCTACAGGACAAGTCCCTCGACGACCCAAGGTCCCGTCGGGCCGTCACGATCTCCAGTACGACCGCCGCTCACCATCACCTCCGGGTGCACCCGTAGCTGCTACGACCATGGCTCGTGACGGGTGGAAGCCACACGCACTAACACTCCCCGTGGCTGACACATCTTTCAACACCACAATGGCTGAGCAAAGGCAGGGAAGGATGGCTCGGGGAACCAATCATGGCGACCACCGATCAAGAATACCACATCACAGGGTCTCCTCGTGACAATGGTGCATCACACCAAGTGCCCGGGTCTCGACCATGCAAGAAGATCAATCACACACCTACGTGTCAAACATCTTGCAAGAGATACAGAGAAACAAGGTCTCCTCGCGACCTCGGAAAATGTCCCCGGGTGTCCGGGTCTCGACCACACCATGCATGGATCATACATAACTCATGGAGGCAATGGGTCTCCACGTCACACTGGTAGAACTCACCAGGTGCGCGGGTCTCGACGAGCATAACCTCGACCATAGCATCGTGTCATACCCCAAGTAACCTCGCTGTCCTCAAAAGAGTGCCAAGCCAAAGCCCACACACCAACACCCACTGGGCTGCAGAGGCTGACAGCACGAGAAAAAATGATGGCTGTTTCCAACACAATCCCTGAGGAGGGAGCACGGCTCCCTCATGGCCACATACCCCTACACTACAATAGCAAGGGCGACAAAGATGCTGGTGAGATGTACTCGCACATAACCTCACCCCGGAGCGTCGTAGTCGCTGGCATCGTCGTCACTGTCATCGTCGTCACTGTCATCGTCACTGATGTCGTCACCTGCTGATGTGACTGGTGCAGCGCTGAGGGCCTTCTCCAAGACAATCTCCTGCTATATGGCCTCCACTGCGGATCTACACATCGCCTCGCGGCCTCCGTAGAGTCGAGGCGCGTGTGGAGCTCGACGAGCTCTGACGCGGCAGCCGATCGGCTGGCTACATCTGCGCCATGTAGGCGGTCAGTCAGGCAACGAACCTGACGGTGGACCTCGATCGTGTGTGTTTCGGTACGAGTTAGAGCCTCCTACAGCCTCGCGGTCTCACCCCGCAGGAAAGAGTGGAGCTGTGCCTGCTCGTCACACAAGTCGATGTCCTCTACATCAGTCGTCGACTCAAGTGCCACCGGGCGACGAGGTGCTAGTAGAGCATGAGCGCAAGACAATGAGTCGCCACGTAATTTGTTTGGGACTGTAGGAACAACTGTTGCAAAGGCACCTACTGCTCGTGACACACGTGTTGCTCGGCCGTCAGCTGGTGGCTGGACGTGGGCATGTGTAGGTACACCTGCATCCGCGGCGACGTCGCGGTCATCAAAGGTGCGGTCAGTGCCGTGGTGCTCCTCGTGACCCCTGGTGCACAGCCCATCATCCACCTGTTGCTTGAGATCCACTTGTCCCAGACGTGCATCCTGTAGAGACTACTCAACTGCCTCGAGATGCCTGTGTACATCCTTCACACACTCCTCGACAGCCCGTCGTGTTGGAACATCCGTAGTGTAACAGCAGCTGCTAGCGTCTCGGATCTCGGCCATGAGACTCTGCACGTGTACCTCCGCTCCAGCCACGACTGCCTCCTGCTCATCAACCGCAGAGAATAGGCACTCGGGCATAGGAACTGCAGCTCGGAAGAGAGTAGCTATGTCTTCAGCTGAAACCGCCACGGTGTCCGCGACACCGGTCCGAGCAACGATGAGCTGGAAATCCGCAGCTCGTTCTGCATCCTCCACGTCGCACACATGGACACCTGCTGTCACCAAGGGGTCATCTTGTGCTCGTGCCGCGGCTACTGCAAGAACGGCAACGCACTGGGCCTCTATGTCTGCCTCCAACCCTGCGTCTGACCACTCCACGACGGACGACTGATCCTCATAGAGGAATTCTGCCTCATCCTGGCGGTCCATCACCTGCTCCTTCTGCCCAGCACTATCTGTCAGAACCACCTGGGAGTCTGCTGTGGGCCAAGCATCAGCATCTCTATCACCTGCTTCTCCTGGTACTACTTCTGGCACTATAGCAGCTATCTCCACACCAGCTAATGCGGGAGTGCGCACATCGCCAGGCGTAGCTCATGCATCGGCTGTCGTCACGTCATCCGCCAAGGTATCAACGATCACCATCTCCACCCCTGACTCTGACTCAACATCGGACCAATCCTCCTCTGATGAAGATTCTCCTTCAGGGCAAATGTATCCCCCGCCAACTCTCCGCTAGCTCAGTCTACTGTGTAGCATCATCCGCCTCAACCATCCTGCACTGTACAACGGTCGCCTCACCAATGCCGAGCTCCACCGAGGTCGTCAGGGGAAAAACCATCCCCTCACGACTGACACATCGCCAAGAGCTATGGGGACTCGACAGACCAACCCGTGGACAAGAGATGAGGGGGTCTCATCACCTGTGACTCCTCCCACAGCTGCATCTAATGGTGCTGCCTGCGTGTGACGTGCAAGACGAGCAGCTCGCTGCCGCACACGACGAGTGCAAGAACGAGTGGTACGGCCAGGGGCTGAGGGTCCGTCCGTTAGTATGATGCTAGTAGCCTTCAAGACAGAGCGGAGAGCAATGGATGTAGACAAGAGATCCGGCATACAAGCATCGTCGGAGGAAGAGATGCAGGATCGGGAGGAAGATGAAGATGAAGTGGGAGGTGACACCTGCGGTAGGGTGGCAGCTCGCTCGGAAGTCACGTGATCAAGGAGCTGCTGGACCATGCGCTTGAGGTTCCGGACCTCCATGTGTAGGGCGGCCATATCACCATGCAGGAGCGTTGTGGCATCACTCGGTGACATATCCACTGAAGGAGGAGGTGGGGAGGATCGTACCCAAGGGGGATGCCACGTAGGAGGGTGCTATTGGCACTGGCGCCAGCCATGCTGCCTATCTCGACAGTAGTAGCACAAAAATCCTGAAGACATGTGGGACGCGTGCCACGGCTGCATCGACCACTGTGCCTATGGCGGATGCCACGGCTGAGGCTCAGGCGCAGACCACGACGCTGGAAATACCCACGGCCACACTGCGCAGCTCATGTCGAGAGCTGAGCGTAGGTGATAGTATCACACACTCGACCCCGGTGGCGCCAAGCACCACGTGGAGGGATACGAATACAGCAACGTCTCTCAGACGGGCTGCGATGTCATCAGTCACGGCGACAAACTCAGCCGCAGTGTGTTGTTACAATGTTGCACCCGGTGGCGATGGCACAACTATCGCAACATGCGACCTCAGGTCGCCTTCGATGCCGCTAATGCTACACCAGGTGCCGTCGTCAACAGACGGTTGTGGCCTCAAGCCATCTTCGCTGCTGCTGCTGCTGCTATTGCGACTCTTGCGGCGGCTGTTGCTACAACGGTTCTCGTCGTCAGCCGACGGTAGTGGCCTCAAGCCACACTAAAAGGTAAAACAGTAAAAAAAACAAAAAGCAAAACTCACCCCCTTTTTTTGGTCCACTGAACACTCGGTGCAAATGGATTACCCCTTCTCGGGCCTTACTCGAATGCCCCACTCAAGGACCCCTCTGTCCTCTTTCTCCTCTTTTTCCCTCTTCTTTTGTGTGATGGTGCCACCTCCTCGGGTACCCCCTTTGAGGTTTTCGGAGGTACCCCACTCGAGGACCCCCCCTCTATCCTCTCCCCCTCTTTTTTTTTTCCGGTCTAGCTCGACCCTCCCTTCAAGCGAGCTCGCTCGGCGAGCTCACCCAGTGGGCGAGCTTGCCTACAGCACGAAGCTGCGGGGCAGCTTCGCGCCACAAGCGAGTGGCAACGGTAGCTGCAGCCGCTACAGCTGCCTCTACT
>SZWC01023906.1:0-34723 GCA_023375785.1 Penium margaritaceum
GGTTGCGGAGTGGTGCAAACTGGTTACGGAGCGGTGCGAACTGGTTCAGTGGTGCGAACTGGTTGAAGAGTGGTGCAAACAGGTTGCAGAGTGGTGCGACGTGGTTGCGGAGTGGTGCAAACTGGTTGCGGAGTGGTGCGAACAGGCCGCGGAGTGGTGCAAACTGGTCGCTGAGTGGTGCGAAATGGTCGTGGAGTGGTGCAAATCGGTGGCGGAGTGGTGCGAACGGGTTGCGGAGTGGTGCCAACTGGTTGTGGAGTGGTGAAAACTGGTTGTGGAGTGGTGCCAACTGGTTGCGGAGTGATGCGAACTGGTTGCCGACTGGTGCAAACCGGTTGGGGAGTGGTTCGAATTGGTTGCGGAGTGGTGGGATCTGCCTGCGAAGTGGTGCGAACTGGTTGCGGAGTGGTGCGAACTGGTTGCGGAGTGGTGCGAGCTGGTTGCGGAGTGGTGCGCACTGGCTGCGGAGTAGTGGGAACTGGTTGCGGAGTGGTGCAAACTGGTTGCGGAGTGGTACGAACTGGTTGCGGAGTGGTGCCAGCTGGTTGCGGGGTGGTGCGAACTGGTTACGGAGTGGTGGGAACTGGTTGCGGAGTGGTGCGAACTGGCTACGGAGTGGTGCAAACAGGTTGCGGGATGGTGCGAACTGGTTGCGGAGTGGTGGGAACTGGTTGCGGAGTGGTGCGAACTGGCTACGGAGTGGTGCAAACAGGTTGCGGGATGGTGCGAACTGGTTGCGGAGTGGTGGGAACTGGTTGCGGAGTGGTGCGAACTGGCTACGGAGTGGTGCAAACAGGTTGCGGGATGGTGCGAACTGGTTGCGGAGTGGTGGGAACTGGTTGCGGAGTGGTGCGAACTGGCTACGGAGTGGTGCAAACAGGTTGCGGGATGGTGCGAACTGGTTGCGGAGTGGTGGGAACTGGTTGCGGAGTGGTGCGAACTGGCTACGGAGTGGTGCAAACAGGTTGCGGGATGGTGCGAACTGGTTGCGGAGTGGTGGGAACTGGTTGCGGAGTGGTGCGAACTGGCTACGGAGTGGTGCAAACAGGTTGCGGGATGGTGCGAACTGGTTGCGGAGTGGTGGGAACTGGTTGCGGAGTGGTGCGAACTGGCTACGGAGTGGTGCAAACAGGTTGCGGGATGGTGCGAACTGGTTGCGGAGTGGTGGGAACTGGTTGCGGAGTGGTGCGAACTGGCTACGGAGTGGTGCAAACAGGTTGCGGGATGGTGCGAACTGGTTGCGGAGTGGTGGGAACTGGTTGCGGAGTGGTGCGAACTGGCTACGGAGTGGTGCAAACAGGTTGCGGGATGGTGCGAACTGGTTGCGGAGTGGTGGGAACTGGTTGCGGAGTGGTGCGAACTGGCTACGGAGTGGTGCAAACAGGTTGCGGGATGGTGCGAACTGGTTGCGGAGTGGTGGGAACTGGTTGCGGAGTGGTGCGAACTGGCTACGGAGTGGTGCAAACAGGTTGCGGGATGGTGCGAACTGGTTGCGGAGTGGTGGGAACTGGTTGCGGAGTGGTGCGAACTGGCTACGGAGTGGTGCAAACAGGTTGCGGGATGGTGCGAACTGGTTGCGGAGTGGTGGGAACTGGTTGCGGAGTGGTGCGAACTGGCTACGGAGTGGTGCAAACAGGTTGCGGGATGGTGCGAACTGGTTGCGGAGTGGTGGGAACTGGTTGCGGAGTGGTGCGAACTGGCTACGGAGTGGTGCAAACAGGTTGCGGGATGGTGCGAACTGGTTGCGGAGTGGTGGGAACTGGTTGCGGAGTGGTGCGAACTGGCTACGGAGTGGTGCAAACAGGTTGCGGGATGGTGCGAACTGGTTGCGGAGTGGTGGGAACTGGTTGCGGAGTGGTGCGAACTGGCTACGGAGTGGTGCAAACAGGTTGCGGGATGGTGCGAACTGGTTGCGGAGTGGTGGGAACTGGTTGCGGAGTGGTGCGAACTGGCTACGGAGTGGTGCAAACAGGTTGCGGGATGGTGCGAACTGGTTGCGGAGTGGTGGGAACTGGTTGCGGAGTGGTGCGAACTGGTTACAGAGTGGTGCGAACTGGTTGGGGAGTAGTGCAAACCTGTTTCGGAGTGGTGCAAACTGGCTGCGGAGTTGTGCAAACTGGATGCGGAGTGGTGCAAACTGGTTGCGGAGTGGTGGAAACTGGTTGCTGAGTGGTGCAAACTGGTTGCCCAGTGGTGCAAACAGGTTGCGGAGTGGTGCGAACTGGTTGGGGAGTGGTGCGAACTGGTTGCATAGTGGTGCAAACTGGTTGCAGAGTGGTGCGAAGCGATTGCGGAGTGGTACAAACTGCTTGCGGAGTGGTGCGAACTGGTTGCATTGTGGTGAGAACTAGCTTCGGAGTGGTGCGAACTGGTTGTGGAGCGGTACGAACCGGTTGTGGAGTGGTGAGAACGGGTTCCGGAGGGGTACGAACTGGTTGCGGAGTGGTGCAAACTGGTTGCGGAGTGGTGGGAACTGGTTGCAGACTGGTGCGAACTGGTTTCGGATTGGTGCGAACTGGTTGCGGAGTGGTTCGAACTGGTTGCGGGGTGGTGCAAACTGGTTGCGGAGTGGTGGGAACTGGTTGCGGAGTGGTGCGAAGTGGTTTCGGAGTGGTGCGAACTGGTTGCGGAGTGGTGCGCACTCGTTGCGGAGTGGTGCGAACCGGTTGTGGAGTGGTGCGAACTGGTTGCGGAGTGATGCAAACTGGTTGCGGAGTGGTGCGAGCTGGTTGCGGGGTGGTGCAAACTGGTTGCGGAGTAGTGGGAACTGGTTGCGGAGTGGTGCGAAGTGGTTGCGGAGTGGTGCGAACGGGTTGCGGAGTGGTGCGAACTGGTTTCGGAGTGGTGCGAACTGGTTGCGGAGTGGTGCGCACTCGTTGCGGAGTGGTGCGAACCGGTTGTGGAGTGGTGCGAACTGGTTGCGGAGTGATGCAAACTGGTTGCGGAGTGGTGCGAGCTGGTTGCGGGGTGGTGCAAACTGGTTGCGGAGTAGTGGGAACTGGTTGCGGAGTGGTGCGAAGTGGTTGCGGAGTGGTGCGAACGGGTTGCGGAGTGGTGCGAACTGGTTTCGGAGTGGTGCGAACTGGTTGCGGAGTGGTGCGCACTCGTT
This sequence comes from Penium margaritaceum, assembly GCA_023375785.1. Lineage (NCBI taxonomy): Eukaryota > Viridiplantae > Streptophyta > Zygnematophyceae > Desmidiales > Peniaceae > Penium > Penium margaritaceum. Next base: position 3,110 of record SZWC01023906.1, read on the forward strand.
GCGGAGTGGTGCGAACCGGTTGTGGAGTGGTGCGAACTGGTTGCGGAGTGATGCAAACTGGTTGCGGAGTGGTGCGAGCTGGTTGCGGGGTGGTGCAAACTGGTTGCGGAGTAGTGGGAACTGGTTGCGGAGTGGTGCGAAGTGGTTGCGGAGTGGTGCGAACGGGTTGCGGAGTGGTGCGAACTGGTTTCGGAGTGGTGCGAACTGGTTGCGGAGTGGTGCGCACTCGTTGCGGAGTGGTGCGAACCGGTTGTGGAGTGGTGCGAACTGGTTGCGGAGTGATGCAAACTGGTTGCGGAGTGGTGCGAGCTGGTTGCGGGGTGGTGCAAACTGGTTGCGGAGTAGTGGGAACTGGTTGCGGAGTGGTGCGAAGTGGTTGCGGAGTGGTGCGAACGGGTTGCGGAGTGGTGCGAACTGGTTTCGGAGTGGTGCGAACTGGTTGCGGAGTGGTGCGCACTCGTTGCGGAGTGGTGCGAACCGGTTGTGGAGTGGTGCGAACTGGTTGCGGAGTGATGCAAACTGGTTGCGGAGTGGTGCGAGCTGGTTGCGGGGTGGTGCAAACTGGTTGCGGAGTAGTGGGAACTGGTTGCGGAGTGGTGCGAAGTGGTTGCGGAGTGGTGCGAACGGGTTGCGGAGTGGTGCGAACTGGTTTCGGAGTGGTGCGAACTGGTTGCGGAGTGGTGCGCACTCGTTGCGGAGTGGTGCGAACCGGTTGTGGAGTGGTGCGAACTGGTTGCGGAGTGGTGCGAACTGGTTGCGGGGTGGTGCGAAGTGGTTGCGGAGTGGTGCGAACCGGTTGTGGAGTGGTGCGAACTGGTTGTGGAGTGGTGCGAACTGGTTGCGGAGTGGTGCGAACTGGTTGGGGAGTAGTGCGAACTGGTTGCATAGTGGTGCGAACTGGTTGCGGAGTGGTGCAAAGCGATTGCGGAGTGGTGCGAACTGCTTGCGGAGTGGTGCGATCTGGTTGCATTGTGGTGCAAACTGGCTTCAGAGTGGTGCGAACTGGTTGTGGAGCGGTGCGAACCGGTTGTGGACCAGTGAGAACTGGTTCCGGAGGGATGCGAACTGGTTGCGGAGTGGTGGGAACTGGTTGCGGACTGGTGCAAACTGGATGCGGAGTGGTGCAAACTGGTTGCGGAGCGGTGCAAACTGGTTGCGGACTGATGCGAACTGGTTTTGGATTGGTGCGAACTGGTTGCGGAGTGGTGCGAACTGGTTGCGGAGCGGTGCAAACTGGTTGCGGACTGATGCGAACTGGTTTTGGATTGGTGCGAACTGGTTGCGGAGTGGTGCGAACTGGTTGCGGGGTGGTGCGAACTGGTTGGGGAGTGGTGGGAACTGGTTGCGGAGTGGTGCGAACTGGTTGTCAACGTTGACCACGCATAGTGAAACTCTTTGGTCATGGCTAGTGAAATATGCCCACATGTGGTGGTCATTTTGCATGGTAGCCACGCCGTGACACTATGTATTGAAGGTTGCTGTACTTGCTAGACAAATACTATTATTTCCAAACCATTATTTCCCCCTCTGACCATTTGTGACTCGTATTATGAGTTGTCAACGTTGACCACACATAGCGATATTCTTTGGTCATGATCACTGACATATGCCTACTTTGGTTGGTCATTGTGCATCGTAGCCGCACCGTGCCACTACTAATTGAAGTTCTCTGTACTTGCTAGTTAATAACTGGTGTTTCCAACCCATTGTTTCCCCTTCTGACCATTTGTGGCTCGTATTATGAGTTGTCAATGTTGAAAACATATAGTTAAATTCTTTGGTCATGGTCAGTGCCACATGCGTACTTTGGTTAGTCATTGTGCATGGTGGTCACACCGTGCTACTTCTTATTGAAGGTCTTAGTACTTGTTAATCGATAACTAGTATTCCCAGCCTAGTGTTCCCCCAACTTACCATTTGCGTCTTGTTTTATGAGTCGTCAACATTGACCAAACATATTGAAAATTTTTGGTTATGGTCAGTGACATATGCCAACTTTGGTTGGTATTTGTGCATGCTAGCCACACCGTGCTACTAATTATTGAAGGTCTTTGTACTTGCTAGTTGATAACCAGTACTTTCCAACCATTTATTTTCCCTCAGACAATTTGTGACTTGTATTATGATTTGGCAACGTTGACCACACATAGTGAAATTCTTTGGTCATGGTCAGTGACATATGCCTGCTTTGGCTGGTCATTGTGCATGGTAGCCACACCGTGCCACTACTTATTGAAGGTCTTTGTACTGGCTAGTTGATGACGTGTATTCCAAAATCATTGTTTCCCCCTCTGACCATTTGTGACTCGTATTATGAGTTGTCAACGTTGACCACACATTGTGAAATTATTTGATCATGGTGTGCGACATATGCCTACAGTGGCTGGTCATTGTGCATGGTAGCCACACTGTGCCACTACATATTGAAGGTTTTTGTACTGGCTAGTCGATGACTTGTATTCCAAAACCATTGTTTCCCACTTATGACCATTTGTGACACGTATTATGATTTTTCAACGTTGACCACACATAGTGAAATTCTTTGGTCGTGGTCAGTGGCATATGCCTACTTTGGTTGGTCATTGTGCATGGTAGCCACACTGTGCCACTACTAATTAAAGGTCTTTTTACTTGATAATTTAAAACTAGTATTTCCAGATCATTGTTTCCCCCTCTGACCATTTGTGACTCGTATTATGAGTTGGCAACTTTGACGACACATAGTGAATTTCTTTGGTCATGGTCACTGACATATGCCTACTTTGGATGGTCATTGTGCATGGTAGTCACACCGTGCCACTACGTATTCAGGGTCTTATTACTTGCTAGTCAATGAGTAGTATTTCCAAACCATTGTTTCTCCCTCTGACCATTTGTGACTTGTACTGTGAGTTGTCAACGCTTACCACACGCAGTGAAATTATTTGGTCATGGTCAGTGACATATCCCTACTTTGGTTGGTCATTGTGCATGATAGCCACACTGTGCCACTACTTATTCAAGGTATTACTACTTGCTAGTCGGGAACTTGTGTTCCTAAACCATTTTTCGACCCTCTGACCAGTTGTGACTTGTCTTATGAGTTATCAACGTTGACCACACATAGTGAGTTTCTTTGGTCATAGTCTGTGATATACACCTACTTTGGTTGGTCATAGTGCATGGTAACCACACCGTGCCACTACATATTAAAGCTCTTTGTACTTGCTAGTCGATAACTAGTACTTCCAAACCATTGTTCCCCCCTTTTACTATTCGTGACTTGTATTATGAGTTGTCAACGTTGAACACACGTAGTGACATTCTTTGGTCATGGCTAGTGACATTTGCCTACTTTGCGTAGTATTTGTGCATGGCAGCCACGCCGTGCCACTACTTATTGAAGGTCTTTGTACTTGTTAGATGAAAAATATTATTTCCAAACCATTATTTCCCCCTCTGACCATTTGTGACTCGTATTATGAGTTGTCAACGTTGACCACACATAGTGATATTCTTTGGTCATTGTCAGTGACATATGCCTACTTTGGTTGGTCAGTGTGCATGGTAGCCCCACCGTGCCACTACTAATTGAAGTTTGTTGTACTTGCTAGTTACTAACTGGTATTCCCAAACCATTGGTTCCCCTTCTGACCATTTGTGACTCGTAGTATGAGTTGTCAACGTTGACAACATATAGTTTAATTCTTTGGTCATGGTCACTGGCATATGCCTACTTTGGTTAGTCATTGTGCATGGTAGCCACACCGTGCTACTTCTTATTGAAGGTCTTTGTACTTGCTAGTCCATAACCAGTATTCCCAACCCAGTGTTTCCCCATCTGACCATTTTTTCTCGTATTATGAGTCTTCATCGTTGACCTTACATACTGAAATTATTTGGATATGGTCAGTGACATATACCAACTTTGGTTGGTCATTGTACATGGTAGCCACACCGAGCTACTACTTATTGAAGGTCTTTGTACTTGCTAGTTGATAACCAGTATTTTCCAACCATGATTTGCCCCTCTCACTGTTTGTGACTCGTATTATGAGTTGGCAACGTTGACCACACATAGTGAAATTCTTTGGTCATGATCAGTGAAATATGCCTGCTTTGGTTGGTCATTGTGCATGGTAGCCACACCGTGTCACTACTTATTGAAGGTCTTTGTCCTGGCTAGTCGATGACTTGTATTCCAAAACCATTGTTTCCCCTTCGGACCATTTGTAACTCGTATTATGAGCTGTCAACATTGACCACACGTAGTGAAATCCTTTAGTCATGGTCAGTGAAATATGCCTACTTTGGTTGGTCATTGTGCATGGTAGCCACATCGTGCTACTACTTATTGAAGGTCTTTGTACTTGCTAGTTGATAACCAGTATTTTCCAACCATTGTTTGTCCCTCTGACTGCATGTGACTCGTATTATGATTTGGTATCGTTGACCACACATAGTGAAATTCTTCAGTCATTGTCAGTGACATATGCCTGCTTTGGTTGGTCATTGTGCATGGTAGCCACAACGTGCCACTACTTATTAACGTTCTTTGTACTGGCTGGTCGATGATTTGTATTCCAAAATGAATGTTTCCCCCGTATGGCCATTTGTGACACGCATTATGTTTTGTCAACGTTGACCACACATAGTGAAGTTATTCGGTCATGGTCAATGACATATGCCTACTTTGGTTGGTCATTGTGCATCGTAGCCACACTGTGCCACTACTAATTGAAGGTATTTGTACTTGCTAGTGGATAACTAGTAGTCCCAAAACATTGTTCCCCCCTCTGACAATTTGTGACTCGTACTATGAGTTGGCAACGTTGACCACACATAGTGAAATATTCTGGTCATGGTCAGCAAATATGCCTACATTGGTTGGTCATTGTGCATGGTAGCCACACCGTGCTACTACTTATTAAAGGTCTTTGTACTTGCTAGTTGATAACCAGTACTTTCCAGCCATTGTTTGTCCCTCTGACTACATGTGACTTGTATTATGATTTGGCATCATTGACCATACATAGTGAAATAATTTGGTCATGGTCAGTGACATATGCCTGCTTTGGTTGGTCATTGTGCATGGTAGCCACACCGTTCCACTACTTATTAAAGCTCTCTGTAATGGCTAGTCCATGACCTCTATTCCAAAACCATTGTTTCCCCCTCTGACCATTTGTGACTCGTAGTATGAGTTGTCAACGTTGACCACACATTGTGAAATTACTTGGTCATGGTCAGTGACATGTGCCTACATTGGTTGTTCATTGTGCGTGATAGCCACACCGTGCCACTACATATTGAAGGTTTTTGTACTGGCTAGTCGATGACTTGTATTCCAAAACCATTGTTTCCCACTTATGACCATTTGTGACACGTATTATGATTTTTCAACGTTGACCACACATAGTGAAATTCTTTGGTCATGGTCACTGACATATGCCTACTTTGGATGGTCATTGTGCATGGTAGTCACACTGTGCCACTACGTATTCAGGGTTTTTCTACTTGCTAGTCGATAACTAGTATTTCCAAACCATTGTTTCCCTCTGTGACCATTTGTGACTTGTACTATGAGTTGTCAACGTTGACCACACATAGTGAAACTATTTGGTCATGGTCAGTGACATACGCCTACTGTGGTTGGTCATTGTGCATGATGGCCACACCGTGCCACTACTTATTGAAGGCCTTATTACTTGCTAGTTGGAAACTAGTGTTCCCAAACATTGTTCCACCCCCTGACCATTTGTGACTCGTCTTATGAATTATCAATGTTGATCACACATAGTGAGTTTCTTTGGTCATGGTCAGTGACATATGCCTACTTTGGTTGGTCATAGTGCATGGTAGCCACACCGTTTTACTACTCATTAAAGCTCTTTGTACTTGCTAGTCAACAACTAGTATTTCAAAACCATTGTTCCCCCCTTTGACCATTTGTGACTCGTATTATGAGGTGTCAACATTGACCAGACATAGTGAAATTCTTTGGTCATGCTTCGTTACATATGCCTACTTTGGGTGGTCATTGTGCATGGTAGCCATGCCGGGCCACTACTTTTTGAAGGTCTTTGTACACGCTAGACAAAAAACATTATTTCCAAACCATTATTCCCACCTCTGACCGTTTTTGACTCGTAGTATGAGTTGTCAACGTTGACCACACATAGTGATATTTTTTTGTCATGGTCACTGATATATGCCTACTTTGGTTGGTCATTCCGCATGGTAGCCACACCGTGCCACTACTAGTTTAAGTTCTTTGTACTTGAAAGTTAATAACTGGTATTCCCAAACCATTGTTTCCCCTTCTGACCATTTTTGACTCGTATTATGAGTTTTCAACGTTGAAAACATATAGTTAAGTTCTTTGGTCTTTGGTCAGTGCCATTTGCCTACTTTGGTTAGTCATTGTGCATACTAGCCACACCGTGCTACTTCTTATTGAAGGTCTTTGTACTTGCTAGTTGATAACCAGTACTCCCAACCCAGTGTTTCCCCATCTGACCATTTGTGTCTCGTATTATGAGTCGTCAAGGTTGTCCACACATAGTGAAATTCATTGGTTATGGTCTGTGACATATGCCAACTTTGGTTCGTCATTGTTCATGGTAGCCACACCGTGCTACTACTTATTGAATGTCTTTGTACTTTCTTGTTAATAACCAGTACTTTCCAACCATTGTTTTCCCCTCTGACTATTTGTGACTCGTATTGTGATTTAGCAACGCTGAGCACACATAGTGAAATGTTTTCGTCATGGTCAGTGACATATTCCTGCTTTGGTTGGTCATTTTGCATGGTAGCCACACTGTGCCACTACTTATTGAAGGTCTTTGTACTGGCTAGTCAATGACTTGTTTTCCAAAACCATTGTTTCCCCTGCTGACCATTTGTGACTCGTATTATGAGTTGTCAACATTGACCATACATTATGAAATTATTTGGACATGGTTAGTGACAAATGCCTACATTGGTTGGTCATTGTGCGTGGTAGCCACACCGTGGCACTACGTATTGAAGGTCTTTTTACTGGCTAGTCAATGACTTGTATTCCGAAACCATTGATTCCCCCTTCTGACCATCTGTGACACGTATTATGATTTATCAACATTGACAACACATTGTAAAATCATTTGGTCATGGTCAGTGACATAAGCCTACTTTGGTTGGTCATTGTGCATGGTAGTCACACCATGCCACTACGTATTCAGGGTCTTATTACTTGCTAGTCAATAAGTAGTATTTCCAAACCATTGTTTCCCCCTCTGACCATTTGTGACTTGTACTGTGAGTTGTCAACGCTTACCACACGTAATGAGATTATTTGGTCATGGTCAGTGACATATCCCTACTTTGGTTGGTCATTGTGCATGATGGCCACACCGTGCCACTACCTATTCAAGGTATTACTACTTGCTAGTCGATAACTAGTATTTCCAACCAATTGTTTCCCCATCTGTCCATTTGTGACTTGTACAATGAGTTGTCAACGTTGACCACACATTGTGAAAGTATTTGACCATGGTCAGTGACATGTGCCTACTTTGGTTGGTCATTGTGCATGATAGCCACACCGCGCCACTACTTATTGAAGGTCTTAGTTCTTGCTAGTCAGAAACTAGTGTTCCTAAACCATTGTTCCACCCTCTGACCATTTGTGACTTGTCTTATGAGTTATCAGCGTTGACCACATATAGTGAGTTTCTTTGGTCATGGTCAGTGACATATGCCTACTTTGGTTGGTCATAGTGCATGGTAGTTACACCGTGCCACTACTTATTAAAGCTCTTTGTACTTGCTAGTCGATAACTAGTGTTTCCAAACCATTGTTCCCCCCTTTGACCATTTGTGACTCGGATTATGAGCTGTCAATATTGACCACACATAGTGAAATTCTTTGGTCATGGCTAGTGACATATCCCTACTTTGGGTGGTCATTGTGCATGATAGCCACGTCGTGCCACTACTTATTGAAGGTCTTTGTTCTTGCTAGACAAAAAATATTGTTTCCAAACAATTATTTCCCCCTCTGAGCATTTGTGACTTGTGTTATGAGTTGTCCAGGTTGTCCACACATAGCGAAATTCATTGGTTATGGTCAGGGACATATGCCAACTTTGGTTGGTCATTGTGCATGGTAGCCACACTGCTACTACTTATTGAATGTCTTTGTACTTGCTAGTTTATAACCAGTATTTTCCAACCATTGTTTGCCCCTCTGACCATTTGTGACTCGTATTATGATTTGGCAACGTTGACCGCACATAGTGAAATTATTTGGTCATGGTCAGTGACATATTCCTGCTTTTGGTTGGTCATTGTGCATGGTAGCCACACCGTGTCACTACATATGGAAGGTCTTTGTACTGGCTAATGGATGACGTATTTTCCAAAAACATTGTTTCCCCCTCTGACTATTTGTGACTCGTATTATGAGTTGTCAACGTTGACCACACATAATGAAATTATTTGGTCATAGTTAGTGACATATGCCTACATTGGTTGGTCATTGTGCATGGTAGCCACACCGTGGCACTGTGTATTGAAGGTATGTGTACTGACTAGTCGATGACTTGTATTCCAAAACCATTGATTCCCCCTTCTGACCATTTGTGACACGTATTGATTTGTAAACGTTGACCACACATAGTGAAATTCTTTGGTCATGGTCAGTGATATATGCCTACATTGGTTGGTCATTGTGCATGGTAGCCACACTGTGCCACTACGTATTCGGGGTATATCTACTTGCTAGTTGATAACTAGTATTTTCAAACCATTGTTTCCCCCTCTGACCATTTGTGACTTGTACTATGAATTGTCAACGTTGACCACACATAGTGAAATTATTTGGTCATGGTCAGTGACATATGCCTACTTTGGTTGGTCATTGTGCATGGTAGCCACACCGTGCCACTACTTATTGAGGATCTTAGTTCTTGCTAGTTGGAAACCAGTGTTCCTAAACCATTGTTCCACCCTCTGACCACTTCAGACTATTCGTATGAGTTATCAACGTTGACCACACATAGTGAGTTTCTTTAGTCATGGTCAGTGACATATGCCTACTTTGGGCGGTCATTGTGCATGGTAGCCACGCCGTGCCACTACTTCTTGAAGGTCTTTGTACTTGCTAGTTGAGAACCAGTATTTTCCAACCATTGTTTTCCCCTCAGACTATTTGTGGTTCCTATTTTGATTTGGCAATATTGACCACACGTAGTGAAATGATTTGGTCATGGTCAGTGACATATGCCTACTTTGGGCGGTCATTGTGCATGGTAGCCACGCCGTGCCACTACTTCTTGAAGGTCTTTGTACTTGCTAGTTGAGAACCAGTATTTTCCAACCATTGTTTTCCCCTCAGACTATTTGTGGTTCCTATTTTGATTTGGCAATATTGACCACACGTAGTGAAATGATTTGGTCATGGTCAGTGACATATGCCTACTTTGGGCGGTCATTGTGCATGGTAGCCACGCCGTGCCACTACTTCTTGAAGGTCTTTGTACTTGCTAGTTGAGAACCAGTATTTTCCAACCATTGTTTTCCCCTCAGACTATTTGTGGTTCCTATTTTGATTTGGCAATATTGACCACACGTAGTGAAATGATTTGGTCATGGTCAGTGACATATGCCTACTTTGGGCGGTCATTGTGCATGGTAGCCACGCCGTGCCACTACTTCTTGAAGGTCTTTGTACTTGCTAGTTGAGAACCAGTATTTTCCAACCATTGTTTTCCCCTCAGACTATTTGTGGTTCCTATTTTGATTTGGCAATATTGACCACACGTAGTGAAATGATTTGGTCATGGTCAGTGACATATGCCTACTTTGGGCGGTCATTGTGCATGGTAGCCACGCCGTGCCACTACTTCTTGAAGGTCTTTGTACTTGCTAGTTGAGAACCAGTATTTTCCAACCATTGTTTTCCCCTCAGACTATTTGTGGTTCCTATTTTGATTTGGCAATATTGACCACACGTAGTGAAATGATTTGGTCATGGTCAGTGACATATGCCTACTTTGGGTGGTCATTGTGCATGATAGCCACACCGTGCCTCTTCTTATTGAAGGTCTTAGTACTTGCCAGTCGGAAACTAGTGTTCCTAAACCATTGTTCCACCCTCTCACCATTTGTGACTCGTCTTATGAGTTATCAACGCTGACCACACATAGTGCGTTGCTTTGGTTATGGTCAGTGAAGTATGCCTACTTTGGTTGGTCTTGCTCTTTGTACGTGCTAGTCAATAACTAGAATTTCCAAACCATTGTTCCCCCCTTTGACCCTTTGTGACTCGCATTATGAGTTCTCAATGTTGACCACACAAAGTGAATTTCTTTGGTCATGGCCAGTGACACATGTCTACTTTGGGTGGTTATTGTGCATGGTAGCCATGCCATGCCACTACTTATTGAAGGTCTTTGTACTTGCTAGACGAAAAATATTATTTCCAAACCTGTATTTGCCCCTCTGACCGTTTGTGACTCGTATTACGAGTTGTCAACATTGACTACACATAGTGATATTCTTTGGTCATGGTCACTGACATATGTCTACTTTGGTTGGTCATTGTGCATGGTAGCCACACCGTGCCACTGCTAATTGAAGTTCTTTGTACTTGCTAGTTCATAACTGGTAATCCTAAAGCATTGTTTCCCCTTTTGACCATTTCTGACTCGTATCATGAGTTGTCAACGTTGACAACATATAGTTAAATACTTTGGTCATGGTCAGCGCCATATGCCTACTTTGGTTAGTCATTGTGTATGGTACCCACACCGTGCTACTTCTTATTGAAGGTCTTTGTACTTGTTAGTCGATAACCAGTATTCCCAATGTGTTGGCTCCCCATGTTACCATTTGTGTCTCGTATTGTGAGTCGTCAAAATTGAACACACATAGAGAAATTCTTTGGTTATGGTCAGTGACATATGAAGACTTTGGCTGGTCATTGTGCATGGTAGCCACACCGTGCTACTACTTATTGAAGGTTTTTGTACTTGCTAGTTGATAGCCAGTATTTTCCAGCCATTATTTGCCCCTTTGACTATTTGTGACTCGTATTATGATTTGACAACGTTGACCACACATAGTGAAATTCTCTGGTCATGGTCAGTGACAAATGCCTGCTTTTGTTGGTCATTGTGCATGGTAGCCACACCGTGCCAGTACGTATTGAATGTCTTTGTACTGGCTAGTCAATGACTTGGATTCCAAAACCAGTGTTTCCCCCTTAACCATTTGTGACTCGTATTACGAGTTCTCAACGTTGATCACTCATTGTGAAATTATTTGGTCTGTTGGCTCTAGTGGGTGTGGAAGCACCCTCATCGATGCCTAGCTCTTGCTGATGCACGCTACCAATGTTTGGGGCAGCCAATGCACACCTTGGTGAAGAGTTTGGAGCACAAGGATCAAGGATGTGAGTGGGCAGAACATGTCACATTCAGTAGAACTGAATTAAAACATGATTTTGTTAGTAAGCATAGTGAGATTTCATCAGATCCTTATAGCCGGGGATGTAAGCTTTCCAACGCATCCAAGCATGCCCAAAACAGAGCAGTAGAGCCCCTGCTACGGCCGTCGAAAAAACCCTTGCTGGAGCCGCCCACCTTGCCTTGCACGCTAGGCAACGGGAGGCGCTTCGATGATGACCCGTCGCAGCGCCTTTCCTTGCCCAGAAGTCAAGGAGAAGCTCACCCTGGTCAAGGAGAGTCTTCTGGTTGCTTCCTTTATGGCCCTGGTGCATTTGGGGGTCGTTGGAGACGAACTCGGATCACTGGTGGTGGATTATCCCGCCACCCATGGCGGGTACCAGATTCCACCCCCCAAACACCCAAATTTCCGGCTAGGCTAACTTTCTGTATACGCACTCAAATCGAGCGATTCAAAGCTCGATCCTGCATAGAACAATCCAAGGAATCCAAATCTAAATTCAGATCAGGTGTTCGATCACTCCTCAGTGGTCAAACCATGGAGTACACTCAACGGTACTCATGGCAAGGGGCACACCATGTCAACAATCTCCCCCTTGCACTGCAGCCTTGATGCCCTGTCCTTGGAACCTGTAGCATTTTAAACTTCACAGCGCAGACCAAGCTCCATGCAGCTCGTGTCATGCCTGTCCTTGGGCTGTGCCTTGGTCATGGCATCGGCGAGCATGCGCTTAGTGCCACAATGCACAATAGCCGCATCTCCCTTCGCCACCAAGTCCCGCGCGTAGTGATGACGGATCTCGATGTGCTTGGTCCTCCTGTGCAGCACTGGGTTCTGGGTGAGGCTGATGGCACTCATGTTGTCAACGTTGAGTATCGTTGGCTTCCTTTGCGGCACGCTGATCTCCTTTAGCAGCCGCCTCAGCCACACCGCCTCCTTTGCGGCTTCCGCGAGCGCGATGTACTCCGCTTTGGTGCTGGACAGCGCCACGTAGTCCTGTTTCCTGCATGCCCATGAAACCACTGCACCACCAAGCACAGACACGTACCCGGACGCTGATTTTCTGTCATCCACATCACCAGCCCAGTCAGCATCCGAGTAGCCGACCAACTCGAGGGAGTCGTCACGCGCTCCCCCTCCAAACACGAGCCGTGACTATTTTGTCGCCTTGAGATTGCGGAGGATCCACTTCACCGCTTGCCAATGCAGCGGCCCGGGGTTAGCAAAGTAGCGGCTCACTTGGCCCTCCGCAAAGGCCAGGCCGGGCCGCGTCACCACCATGGCATACATGATGCTCCCCACTACGGACTTGTATGGCACACCTGCCATCTCCTCCTCCTCCTCGTCCGTACTCGGGCCCATGCTCGAGCTTAGTTCACACGTGGCGGTCATGGGTGTGCCGATAGGGTTTCACTCCTCCATGTTGTAACGGCGGAGTACCTCTTGCACGTACATTGCCTGCCCCATCTCGAGCGTGCGTGCCTTGCGGTCCCTCTTGATGGTGACGCCGAGGTAGTACTCGAGCTCACCCATGTTGGTCATTTTGAACCGACCGTCCAGCTGCTGCTTCAGGTTCACCAACTCCTCCATGTCCGATGACACGAGGATGAGATCATCCACGTAGAGTGCCACGATCTGGTACAACCCCGGCTGCTTCCGCACGTACACGCTGTGATCCGCCTCGCAGGGCTTGAAGCCAAGCTCGGCCATGAAGTCATCCATTTTCAGGTACTACATGATTGGCGCTTGCTTAAGCCCGTAGAGAGCCTTGTGAAGTCGGCACACCTTCCCCGGCGGCGCGTCCACCCCCTCCGGCACCTCCATGTAGACCTCCTTCTCCAGGTCGCTGTTGAGGAATGCAGTTTTCACGTCCATTTGGTGGACTTCGTAGTCGCGCACCGCCGCCACCGAGAGGATGGAGCGAATGGAGGTGGACTTCGCCACCGGCGCGAAGGTTTCATCGTAGTGTTCACCCTTTCGCTGGGCATACCCCTTCGCGACCAGCCGCGCCTTGTACCGCTCCACCTTCCCCTCCTTGGTGAGCTTCTTCTTGAAGATCCACTTGGAGCCGATGATGTTTGCGCTCTCCGACCTGTCAATCAGCTGCCAAGTGCCGTTTTCTTCATGGGAGGCGAGCTCACATTCTATAGCTCCCTCCCACTCATCCCCATCCTTCCGCCGCAACGCATCCTTGACGGTCTCGGGCTCCTCTTGCACAAAGAACGCTCGAGCGAGCCCAGTCCAGATGCCCTCTGTGGCATCGTACCTCTTTGCCGTCCTCCTTGCGCGTCCGCTTCTCCGGGGCTGCTACTGTTGAGACTGCTATTGCCATTGCTGCTGCTGTTGCTGCCTCCTTGTGGTGCCACTTGCACTGCTGGCCTGCTCCCCCTCTCTCGGGAACCGTGGAGATGCGGGCTCACTCCCCACCTCGGCGCTTCGGACTCATTGTCCGACTCGGCTGAATGCAAATCAGCCGCTCCCACATCGCCCGGATGGTTCTCGCCGCCTGGAGCCGATGGGACGTCACTCTCTTTTGTGTCATCAGGTGTCTCCCCCTCAAGGAGTGGCAGCCACTCCCCATGCTTGGAGAGACCTACGTCCTTGTCTGTCCAACGGCTGGCCTCGTCGAACGTGATGTCGTGACTCTTCACGATCTGCTGCCTCCGTGGGTCGAAGAGCCGGTACGCCTTGCTCCCGCTCTCGTACCTGACGAAGATGCACCGGCAAGTCCGCGGGTCCAGCTTGCCCCGCCCCTCCCGTGCCTGCACAACACCATGTGCAATACAACCAAACATACGGAGGTGAGCCACAGTTGGCTTCCTCCCGCTCCACAGTTCTTGTGGCGTCTTCCACACCTTGGACTCCGCATGTTTTAGCGGCTTCGTCGGTGTCAGGTTCATGATGTACGCCGCTGTCCGTGCCGCCTCACCCCAGTACCCCTGCGCAAGGACGGTGTCACTCAACATGGACCGGACCATGTTGAGGATGGTGCGGTTCGCCCTCTTGGCGACGCCATTCTGCTGCGGAGAGTGTGGCGTAGTTTTCTGCCACGCGATCCCCTTACTCTTCATCCATGCCGAGCAGCCCTCCTACTCGCCGCCGTTATCGCTCCGAAACGCCTTCACCTTCACCTCCGTTTGGCGCTCCACAGCCGCCACGAACTCCTGCATGCACGACAAGACATCGCTCTTCCTCTTGATGATGTAGAGGTAGAGCTTGCGGCTGTGATCGTCAATGAAGGTCATGAAGTAGCGAGCGCCCCAAATGGAGCTCTCGAATGGTCCACACACATCGGTGTGTACTACCTCCAACTTTACCAATGCACGCGTCCCCTTTCTTGCAAACGGCTGCCGTGTCGCTTTGCTGACCACGCACGGCTTGCACACGGCGTCCTTGGCTGCATCAAGGCTCTTGACCTCAAGACCCCGCACCACTTCCTTCTTCGCCATGTCCCTCACACTTGAGGGAGCGATGTGGCACAACCGGCAATGCCACAGGTCTAGGTCCCCTTCATCCTTCGTTACAAGGTTGGCGGTGTCAGTCCTCACCACATCAGCAAGGACCTTGGTACGGAGAAGGTACGGGTCCTCCTCCCTCTTGCCACGTACAATCACCTCGCCGTCCCCCTCCTTCCAGATGATAGCCTCCCTCTTGTTGAAGAGTACCTCAAGCCCCTTGTCGGTAAGGTGGCTCACTAACAGCAGGTTTGCCCCAAAGTTGGGCATGTGGAGTACGTCGTAGATGGTGCACGGAATGACTTTCCCGCTCACCACCGACTCGATGCGAACATTGCCTTCGCCCGCGGCCAACTCTGTTTTGCCGTTGGCCACTGTCATGCGCCGCTTGGTGGCGGCGTAGGTGACGAACGCCGCCCGGTTGTATTGTGTGTGGCAGCTTGATCCGGAGTCGGTCACAGTGACTTCCGGATCTGTCAAGTCGGTAGACTCCCTGGCAATCATGGCTTGGGTGTCCTTCTTCCCACCCTTCCTGGGCTGGTCCGACTTCTTGTTGGTGCAATCACGTATGTAGTGGTCCTGTTTGCCACAATTGTAGCACTCCCCCTTGTTGTCACCTCTCTTGGTGCCCTGGTTGGCACCCTTCCCCTTCTTGCCTCCCCCTCCACCTTGAGGGCGGACGGCATAGGCGGAAGTTAATGTCGACCCACTCTCTCTCCCACTACGCCGCATCCATTCGTTGCGGACGTACTCAGCCACGTTCGGGTACTTCAGCTCATCGGCCGACCAGCCGCCTACGACGGTGATCATGGGACTCCAACTGTCCAGCAAGGCCATGAGGAGGATCATGGCTTGCAGCTGAGGGTCGACCTTCCATCCGGAGGCTACACACTCGGCAGTGAGGGACTCAATCTGCTGCAGGATCTCCATGATGTCGTCGCCTTCGTTGGCTCAGAGGGTGACGAGCCTCTTGAAGACGAAGAGCTGGTTAGCAAGGTTGGTGGACTGGTAGATGGTGCAGAGTTTCTTCCAGGCCTCCGTGGCCTCCGTGCATCCTTGAATGAGGGACCGCTGCCCCGGAGCAAGCGCATACACCAACAAAGCAAGCGCCTTCTTATTGTGCTTCTTGTACGCCTCCACTTCCTCCGGCGTCGTGGTATCCGGAGGGGCAGTTTCTTCACCCTTGACCAGCTCAAGCAGGCCCTTGTCATCGAGGAAGACCTCAAACTCCCACCTCCAAAGGTGGAAGCCATGTCCGTCAAACTTGGAGACGCCTATGGTCTCTTGCTCGGTCGGTGCCATGGCGTGCGACGGTAGCGTGAACGTTGTAGAGCTAGGGTCCCTCTAGGCACGTGGGCCCATAACCCTTTTTTGGCTCTAGTGGGTGTGGAAGCACCCTCAAGGATGCCTAGCTCTTGCTGATGCACGATACCAATGTTTGGAGCACCCAATGGAAACCTTTGGTGAAGAGTGTGGAGCACAAGGATCACGTATGTGAGTGGGTAGAACACGTCGCATTCAGTAGAGCTGAATTGAAACACAATTTTGTTACTTGGCATAGTGAGATTTCATCAGATCCTTATAGGATGTGATATAAGATTTCCAACGCATCCAAGCATGCCCAAAACAGAGCAGTAGAGCCCCTGCTACAGCCGTCGAAGTAACCCTTGGTGGAGCCGCCCACCTTGCCTTCCACGCTAGGCAACAGGAGGCGATTCGACGATGACCCGTCGAAGCACCTTTCCTTGCCCAGAAGTCAAGAAGAAGTTCACCCTGGTCAAGGAGAATCTTCTGGTTGCTTTCTTTATGGCCCTGGTGCATTTGGGGGTCGTTGGAGACGAACTCGGATCACTAGTGGTGGATTATCCCGCCACCCATGGCGGGTACCAGATTCCACCCCCCAAACACCCAAATTTCGGGCTAGGAAAGCTTTCTGAATACTCACTCAAATTGAGCGATTCAAAGCTTGATCCTGCATAGAAAAATCCAAGGAATCTAAATCTAATGTCAGATCAGGTGTTTGACCACTCGTCAGTGGTCAAACCGGGGAGTACACTCAACGCACTCATGGCAAGGGGCACACCATGTCAACATGGTCATGGTCAGTGACATATGCCTACATTGGTTGGTCATTGTGCGTGGTAGCCACACCGTGCCACTACTTATTGAAGGTCTTTGCACTGGCTAGTCGATGACTTGTATTCAAAAACCATTTTTTACCCTTCTGACCATTTTTGACATGTATTATGATTTGTCAACGTTGACCACACATAGTGAAATTCTCTCGTCATGGTCAGTGACAAATGCCTACTCTGGTTGGTCATTGTGCATGGTAGCCACACCGTGCCACTACTTATTGAAGGTCTTTGCACTGGCTAGTCGATGACTTGTATTCAAAAACCATTTTTTACCCTTCTGACCATTTTTGACATGTATTATGATTTGTCAACGTTGACCACACATAGTGAAATTCTCTCGTCATGGTCAGTGACAAATGCCTACTCTGGTTGGTCATTGTCCATGGTAGCCACACTGTGCCACTACTAATTGAAGGTCTTTGTACTTGCTAATTGATAACTAGTATTTCCAAACCATTGTTTCCCCCTCTGACCATTTGTGACTTGTACTATGAGATGTCAATGTTGACCACACATAGTGAAATTACTTGGTCATGGTCAGTGACATATGCCTACTTTGGTTAGTCATTGTGCATGATAGCCACACCGTGCCACTACCTAATGAATGTCTTAGTACTTGCTAGTCGGAAACTAGTGTTTCTAAACCAGTGTTCCACTCTCTGACCATTTGTGTCTCGTCTTATGAGTTATGAACGTTGACCACACATAGTGAGTTTATTTGGTCATGGTCAGTGACATATGCCTACTTTGGTTGGTCATAGTGCATGGTAGCCACACTGTGCCACTACTCTTTACAAATCTTTGTACTCCCTAGTGGATAACTAGTATTTCTAAACCAATGCCCCCCCCCCTTTACCATTTGTGACTTGTATTATGAGTTGTCAATGAAGACCACACATAGTGAAATTCTTTGGTCATGGCTAGTGATATATGCATACTTTGGGTGGTCATTGTGCATGGTAGCCATGCCGTGCCACTACTTATTGAAGGTCTTTGTACTTGCTAGACAAAAATGTTGGCTCTAGTGGGTGTGGAGGCACCCTCAAGGATGCCTAGCTCTCAGTGATGCACGCTACCAAAGTTTGGGCAGCCAATGGACACCTTTGGTGAAGAGTGTGGAGCACAAGGATCACAGATAGGAGTGGGCAGAACACGTCGCATTCAGTAGATCTGAATCCAAACACGTTTTTGTTACTTAGCATAGTGAGATTACATTAGATTCTTATAGCCTGTGATCTTAGCTTTCCAACGCATCCAAGCACGCCCAAATCGGAGCAGTAGAGCCCCTGCTACGGCCGTCGAAGTAACCCTTGGTGGAGCCGAGCCGCCCACCATGCCCACGAACGGGAGCGACTGGAGGCGCTTCGACAGTGGCCTGTCGAAGCGCCCTTCCTGTCATCCCAACGTGGGGANTGCATGGAAAAATCCAAGGAATCCAAATCTAAAGTCAGATCAGGTGTTTGACCACTCACTAGTGGTCCAAACAGGGAGTACGATTAACGGCACTCATGGCAAGGGGCACACCATGTCAACAATCTCCCCCTTGCACCGCAGCCTTGATGCCCTGTCCTTGGAACCTGTAGCATTTTAAACTTCACAGCGCAGACCGAGCTCCATGCAGCTTGCGTCGTGCCTGTCCTTGGGCTGTGCCTTGGTCATGGCATCGGCGAGCATGCGCTTAGTGCCACAATGCACAATAGCTGCACCTCCCTTCGCCACCAGGTCCCGTGCAGAGTGATGCCGGATTTCAATGTGCTTGGTCCTCCTATGCAGCACCGGGTTCTGGGTCAGGCTGATGGCACTCATGTTGTCAACGTTGAGCACCGTCGGCTTCCTTTGGGCCACGCCGTTCTCCTTTAACAGCCGACGTAGCCACACCGCCTCCTTTGCGGCTTCCGCGAGCGCGATGTACTCCGCTTCGGTGCTGGACAGCGCCACGCAGTCCTGCTTCCTGCTTGTCCATGAAACTGCTGCACCACCAAGCACAAACACGTACCCCGACGTTGATTTTCTGTCATCCACATCACCAGCCCAGTCAGCATCCGAGTAGCCGACCAACTCAAGGGAGTCATCACGCGCTCCCCCTCCAAACACGAGCCGTGACTGATTTGTCGCCTTGAGATAGCGGAGGATCCGCTTCACCGCTTGCCAATGCAGCGGCCCGGGGTCAGCAACGTAGTGGCTCACTTGGCCCTCCGCGAAGGCTAGGTCGGGCCGCGTCGCCACCATGGCGTACATGATGCTCCCCACTGCGGACTGGTATGGCACTCCTGCCATCTCCTCCTTCTCCTCATCCGTGCTCGGGCCCATGCTCGAGCTCAGCTCACACGTGGTGGTCATGGGTGTGCCTATGGGGTTGCATTCCTCCATGTTGTAGCGGCGGAGCACCTCTTGCACATACTTTGCCTGCCCCATCTCTAGCGTGCGTGCTTTGCGGTCCCTCTTGATGGCGACGCCGAGGTAGTACTCGAGCTCGCCCATGTCGGTTTTCTTGAACCGACTGCACAGCTGCCGCTTCAGGTTCACCAACTCCTCCATGTCCGATGACACGAGGATGAGGTCATCCACGTAGAGGACCACAATCAGGTGCAACCCCGGCTGCTTTCGCACGTACACGCTGTGATCTGCCTCGCAGCGCTTGAAGCTAAGCTCGGCCATGAAGCCGTCCATTTTCAGGTACCACATGAGTGGCGCTTGCTTCAGTCCGTAGAGCGCCTTGCGAAGCCGGCACACCTTCCCCGGCGGCGCGTCCACCCCCTCCGGCACCTCCATGTAGACCTCCTTGTCCAGATCGCCGTTGAGGAATGTGGTTTTCACGTCCATTTGGTGGACTTCGTAGTCACGCGCCGCCGCCACTGAGAGGATGGAACGGATGGAGGCGAACTTCGCCACCGGCGCGAACGTTTCATCGTAGTGTTCACCTTTTCGCTGGGCGTACCACTTCGCCACCAGCCGCGCCTTGTACCGCTCCACCTTCCCCTCCTTCGTGAGCTTCTTCTTGAAGATCCACTTGGTGCCGATGATTTTTGCACCCTCCGGTGTGTCAATCAGCTGCCAAGTGCCGTTCTCTTCGTGGGAGGCAAGCTCAAATTTTATGGCTCCCTCCCACTCAGCCCCATCCTTCTGCTGCAACGCCTCCTTGACGGTCTCGGGCTCCTCTTGCGCAAAGAACGTTCGAGCAAACCCAGTCCAGGTGCCCTGCGCGGCATCGTACCGTTTTGCCGTCCTTCTTGCGCGTCCGCTTCTCCGGGGCTGTTGCTGTCGAGGCTGCTGCTGCTGCTGCCGCTGCTGCTGCTGCTGCTACTGCTGCCCTCTCGGGGCACCACTTGCACCGCCGACCTGCTCCCCCTCTCTCGGGGACCGTGGAGATGCGAGCTCATTTCCCACCTCCTCGTTCAGCTCCACTGCTGCCGACGCTTCAGACTCATCGTCCGACTCGGCTGAATGCAAATCAGCCACTCCCCCATCCACCGGATGGTTATCGCCAGTTTGAGCCGATGGGACGTCACCCTCTTTTGTGTCCTCCGGCGTCTCCCCCTCAAGGAGTGGCAGCCACTCCCCCCGCTTGGAGAGACCCGCATCCTTGTCCGTCCAACGACTCTCCTCGTCAAACGTGACGTCGTGACTCTTCACGATCTGCTGCCTCCGCGGGTCGAAGAGCCGGTACGCCTTGCTCCCGCTCTCGTACCCGACGAAGATGCACCGGCGAGTCCGTGGGTCCAGCTTGCCCCGCCCCTCCCGTGCCTGCACAACAGCATGTGCAACACAACCAAAAGTGCGAAGGTGTGCCACAGTAGGCTTCCTCCCGCTCCACACTTCTTGTGGCGTCTTCCACACCTTGGACTCCACATCCTTCAGCGGCTTCGTCGGCGTCAGGTTCATGATATACGCCGCTGTCCGTGCCGCCTCGCCCCAGTACCGCTGCGCGAGGCCGGCATCGCTCAACATGGACCGGACCATGTTGAGGATGGTGCGGTTCGCCCTCTCGGCGACGCCGTTCTGCTGCGGGGAGTGTGGCGTAGTTTTCTGCCACGCGATCCCCTTGCTCTTCATCCATGCCGAGCAGGCCTCATTCTTGCCGCCGTTGTCGCTCCGGAACGCCTTCACCTTCAAGCCTGTTTGCCGCTCCACTGCCACCACAAACTCCTGCATACAAGTCAAGACATCACTCTTCCTCTTGATGATGTAGAGGTAGAGCTTGCGGCTGTGGTCGTCGATGAAGGTGACAAAGTAGCGAGCCCCACCAATGGAGGACTCGAACGGTCCGCATACATCCGTGTGCACCACCTCCAACTTCGTCGATGCACGCGTCCCTTTGCCATCAAACGGCTGCCGTGTCGCCTTGCCCACCACGCATGGCTCGCACACGGCATTCTTGGCTGCATCCAGGCCCTTGACCTCAAGGCCCCGCACCACTTCCTTCTTTGCCATGTCCCTCACAGTTGAGGGAGCGATGTGACATAGGCGACGGTGCCACAGGTCCAGATTTCCTTCATCCTTCGTCACGAGGTTGACGGCGTCAGTCCTTACCGCATCGGCAAGGACCTTGGTGCGTAGAAGGTAGAGGTCCTCCTCCCTCTTGCCACGCGCAATCACCTCGCCATCTCCCTCCTTCCGGATGATGGCCTCCTTCTTGTTCAAGAGCACCTCGAGCCCCTTGTCGGTAAGGCGGCTCACGGACAGCAGATTTGCCCCAAAGTTGGGCATGTGGAGCACGTCGTAAATGGTGCACGGAATGACTTTCCCGTTCACCACCGACTCAATGCGAACATTGCCTTCGCCCGCGGCCAACTCTGTTTTGCCGTTGGCCACTGTCATGCGCCGCTCGGTGGCGCCATAGGTGACGAATGCCGCCCGGTTGCATTGTGTGTGGCGGCCTGATCCGGAGTCGATCACAGTGACTTCCGGATATGTCAAGTCGGTAGACTCCCTGGCCATCATGGCTTGGGTGTCCTTCTTCCCGCCCTTCCCAGGCTGGTCCGACTTCTTGTTGGGGCATTTGCGTGCATAGTGGCCCTGTTTGCCACAGTTGTAGCACTCCCCTTTGTTGTCACCTCTCTTGGTGCCCTGGTTGGCACCCTTCCCCTTCTTGCCTCCCCCTCCACCTTGAGGGCGGACAGCATAGGCGGAACTTGACGTTGCCCCACTCTCTCTCCCACCACGCCGCATCCATTCATTGCGGACGTACTCAGCCACCTTCGGGTACTTTAGCTCATCGGCGCACCAGCCGCCTACGACGATGATCATGGGACTCCAACTGTCCGGCAAGGCCAGAAGGAGGATCATGGCTTGCAGCTGAGGGTCGACTTTCCATCCAGTGGCTACGCACTCGGCAGTAAGGGACTTAATCTGCTGCAGGATCTCCATGATGTCGTCGCCTTCGTTGGCTCGGAGGGTGACGAGCCTCTTAAAGACGAAGAGCTGGTTAGCAAGGTTAGTGGACTGGTAGATGGTGCAGAGTTTCTTCCAGGCCTCTGCGGCCTCCGTGCATCCTTGAATCAGTGCGCACTGCGGCGGTGCAAGCGCTAACACCAACAATGCAAGCGCCTTCTTGTTGCGCTTCTTGTACTTGTCCACTTCGTCTGGCGTCGCGGTATCCGGAGGCGCGGTCTCTTCGCCGTTGACCAGCTCAAGCAGGCCCTTGTCATCGAGGTAGACCTCAAACTGCCACCTCCACAAGGGGAATCCGTTTCCATCAAACTTGGAGACGGCGCCGATGCTTTCTTGCTCGGTCGTTGCCATGGCGCGCGGCGGTAGCGTGAAGCTTGAAGAGCTAGGGTCCGTCTAGGCACGTGGGCCCATAACCCTTTGTTGGCTCTAGTGGGTGTGGAGGCACCCTCAAGGATGCCTAGCTCTCAGTGATGCACGCTACCAAAGTTTGGGCAGCCAATGGACACCTTTGGTGAAGAGTGTGGAGCACAAGGATCACAGATAGGAGTGGGCAGAACACGTCGCATTCAGTAGATCTGAATCCAAACACGTTTTTGTTACTTAGCATAGTGAGATTACATTAGATTCTTATAGCCTGTGATCTTAGCTTTCCAACGCATCCAAGCACGCCCAAATCAGAGCAGTAGAGCCCCTGCTACGGCCGTCGAAGTAACCCTTGGTGGAGCCGAGCCGCCCACCATGCCCACGAACGGGAACAACGGGAGGCGCTTCGACGGTGGCCTGTCGAAGCGCCCTTCCTGTCATCCCAACGTGGGGAGGGGAATGCCTTGGTCCAGGGGACCATCCACATTCATTCCTTCATGGCCCATGTGCCTTTGGAGCCCAATGGAGACGAACTAGGATCACTGGTGGTGGAATATCCCGCCACCCATGGCGGGTACCAGATTCCACCCACCCAACACCCGTTTTTCGGGCTAGGCTAACTTTCTGAATACTCACTCAAATCGAGCGATTCAAAGCTCGATCTTGCATGGGAAAATCGAAAGAATCCAAATCTAAAGTCAGATCAGGTGTTCGACCACTCACTAGTGGTCGAACCAGGGAGTACCATCAACGGCACGCATGGCAAGGGGCACACCATGTCAACAAAAAAATAGTATTTCGAAACCATTATTTCGACCTCTGACCGTTTGTGACTCGTACTATGAGTTGTCAATGTTGACCACACATAGTCATATTCTTTGTTCATGGTCACTGACATATGCCTTCTTTGGTTGGTAATTATGCATGGTAGTTGAAGTTCTACTTGCTAGTTGATAAACAGGTATTCCCAAACCATTGTTCCCCCTTCTGACCATTAGTGACTCGTACTATGAGTTGTCAACGCTGACAACATATAGTTGAATTGTTTGGTCATGGTCAGTGCCATATGCCTACTTTGGTTAGTCATCGTGCATGATAGCCATACTGTGATACTTCTTATTGAAGGTCTTTGTACTTGCTAGTCGATAACCAGTATTCCCAACACAGATTTCCCCATCTAACCATTTGTGTCTTGTATTATGAGTCATCAACGTTGACCACACATAGTGAAATGCTTTGGTTATTGTCAGTGGCATATGCCAACCTTTGTTGTTTATTGTGCATGGTAGCCACACCGTGCTACTACCTATTGCAGGTCTTTGTACTTGCTAAATGATACCCAGCATTTTCCAACCATCGTTTGCCCCTCTGACTATTTGTGACTCGTATTATGATTTGGCAACATTGACCACACATATTGAAATTCTTTGGTCATGGTCAGTGACATATGCTTGCTTTGGTTGGTCATTGTGCATGGTGGCCACACGGTGCCACTACTTGTTGAAGGTCTTTGTACTGGCTAGTCGATGACTTGTATTCCAAAACCATTGTTTCCCCCTCTGACATTTTGTGACTCGTATTATGAGTTGTCAGCGTTGACCACACATTGTGAAATGATTTGGTCATGGTCAGTGACACATGCCTGCATTGGCTGGTCATTGTGCGTGGTAGCCACACCATACCACTACTTATTTAAGGTATCTCTACTGGCTAGTCAATTACTAGTATTCCAAAACCATTGTTGCCCCCCTCTGACCATTTGTGACACGTATTATGATTTGTCAATGTTGACCACACATAGTGAAATTCTTTGGTCATGGTCAGTGACATATGCGTAATTTGGTTGGTCATTGTGCATGGTAGCCACACTGTGCCACTACTAATTGAAGGTCTTTGTACTTGCTAGTTGATAACTAGTATTCCCAAACCGTTGTTTACCCCTCTGACCATTTGTGACTCGTATTATGAGTTGGCAACATTGACAACACATAGTGAACTTATTTGGTCATGTTCACTGACATATGCCTACTTTGGATGGTCATTGTGCGTGGTAGTCACACCGTGCCACTACGAATTCATGGTCTTTCTACTTGCTATTTGATAACTAGTATTTTCAAACCATTGTTCCTCCCTCCGACCATTTGTGACCGCTTCTATGACTTGTGAACGTTGACCACACATAGTGAAATTAATTGGCCATGGTCAGTGACATATGCCTACATTGGTTGGTCATTGTGCATGAAAGCCACACCGTGCCACTAACTATTGAAGGTATTAGTACTTGCTAGTCAGAAAGTAGTGTTCCTAAACCATTGTTCCACCCTCTGTCCATTTGTGACTCGTCTTCTGAGTTATCAACATTGACCACACATAGTGAGTTTCTTTGGTCATGGTCAGTGACATATTCCTACTTTGGTTGGTCATAGTTCATGGTAGCCACATCGTGCCACTACTTATTAAAGCTCTTTGTACTTTCTAGTCAACAACTAGTCTTTCCAAACCATTGTTTCCCCCTTTGACCATTTGCGACTCGTATTATGAGTTGTCAATGCTGACCACACATAGTGAAATTCTTTGGTCATGGCTAGTGACATAATCCTATTTTGGGTGGTCATTGTGCATGGTAGCCACACCGTGCTACTACCTATTAAAGTTCTTTGTACTTGCTAGTTGATACCTTGTATTTTCCAACCATTGTTTTCGCCTCAGACTATTTGTGACTCGTATTTTGATTTGGCAACGTTGACCACACATAGTGAAATTCTTTGGTCATGGTTACTGACAAATGCCTGCTTTGGTTGGTCATTGTGCATTGTAGCCATACCGTGCCACTACTTATTGAAGGCCTTTGTACGGGCTAGTCGATGACTTGTATTCCAAAAGCATTGCTTCGCCCTCTGATCATTTGTGACTCGTATTATGAGTTGTCAATGTTGACCACACATTGTGAAATTATTTAGCCATGGTCATAGACATATGCCTACACTGGTTGGTCATTGTGCGTGGTAGCCACACCGTGCCACTTCTTATTGAAGGTCTTTGTACTTGCCAGTCGATGAATTGTATTCCAAAACCATTGTTTCCCCCTTTTGACCATCTTTGATACGTATTATGATTTCTCAATGTTGACCACACATTGTGAAATTCTCTGGTCAAGGTCAGTGACATATGCCTACTTTGGTTGGTCATTGTGCATGGTACCCACACTGTGCCACTACTAAGTGAAGGTCTCCATACTTGCTAGTCAAAACTAGGGTTCCTAGACCATTGTACCACCCTCTGACCATTTGTGACCCGTCTTATGAGTTATCAACGTTGACCACACATAGGCAATTTCTCTGGTCATGGTCAGTGACATATGCCTACTTTGGTTGGTCATAGTGCATGGTAGCCACACCGTGCCACTACTTAATAAAGCTCTTTGTACTTGCTAGTCGATAACTAGTATTTCCATACCATTGTTCCCCACCTTTGACCATTTGTGACTTGTATTATGAGTTGTCAGCGTTGACCACACATAGTGAGATTCTTTGGTCATGGCTAGTGACATATGCCTACTTTGGGTGGTCATTGTGCATGGTAGCCACGCCGTGCCACTACTTATTGGAGGTGTTTCTACTTGGTAGACAAAAAATATTATTTCCAAACCATTATTTCCCCCTCTGACCGTTTGTGACTCGTATTACAAGTTGTCAACGTTGACCACACACAGTGATATTCTTTAGTCATGGTCACTGACATATGCCTACTTTGGTTGGTCATTGTGCATGGTAGCCACACCGTACCACTACTACTTGAAGTTCTTTGTAATTGCTAGTTAATATCTGGTATTCCCCAACCATTGTTTCCCCTTTTGACCATTTGTGACTCGTATTATGAGTTGTCAACGTTGACAACATATAGTTAAATTCTCTGGTCATGGTCAGTGCCATGTGCATACTTTGGTTAGTCATTCTGCATGGTAGCCACACCACCTCTTCTTATTGAAGGTCTTTGTACTTGCTAGTTGATAACCAGTATTCCCAACCCACCGTTTCCCCATCTGACCATTTGTTTCTTGTATTATGAGTCGTCAACGTTGACCACATATAGTGAAATTCTTCAGTTATGGTCAGTGACATATGCCAACTGTGGTTGGTCATTTTGCATGGTAGCCACACCGTGCTACTACTTATTCAAGGTCTTTGTACTTGCTACTTGATAACCAATACTTTGCAACCATTGTTTGCCCCTCCGACTATTTGTGACTCGTATTATGATTTGGCAACGTTGACCACACATAGTGAAATTCTTTGGTCATGGTCAGTGACATATGCCTGCTTTGGTTGGTGATCGTGCATGGTGGCCACACTGTGTCACTACTTTTTGAAGGACTTTGTACTGGCTAGTTAATGACTTGTATTCCAAAACCATTGTTTCCCCCTCTAACCATTTGTGACTCGTATTATGATTTGGCAACATTGACCACATACAGTAAAAGTCTTTGGTCAAAGTCAGTGACATATGTCTGCTTTGGTTGTTCACTGTGCGTGGTAGCCACAATGTGCCACTACTTATTAAAGGTCTTCGTACTAACTAGTCGATGATTTGTATTCCAAAACCATTGTTTCCCCCTTCTGACCATTGGTGACACGTCTTATGATTTGTCAACATTGACCACACATAGTGAAATTATTTGGTCATGGTCAGTGACATATGCCTACTTTGGTTGGTCAGTGTGCATGGTAGCCACACTGTGCCCCTACTAATTGAAGGTCTTTGTACTTTCTTGTTGATGAATATTATTTCCAAACCATTGTTTTCCCCTCTGACCATTTTTGACTCGTATTATGAGTTGGCAACGTTGACGACACATAGTGAATTTCTCTGGTCATGACCATTGACATATTCCTGCTTTGGATGGTCATTGTGCATGGCAGTTACACCGTGCCACTACGTATTCAGGGTATTTCTACTTGCTAGTCGATAACTAGCATCTCCAAACTATTGTTCGCCCTCTGACCATTTGTGATTTGTACTGTGAGTTGTCAACGTTGACCACACATAGTGAATTTTTTGGTCATGGTCAGTGACATATGCCTACTGTGGTTGGTCATTATGCATGATAGCCACACCGTGCCACTACTTATTGAAGGTCGTAGTACTTGCCAGTCAGAAACTAGTGTTCCTAAACCATTTTTCCACCCTCAGACCATTTGTGACTCGTCTTATGATTTATCAACGTTGACCACACATAGTGAGTTTATCTGGTCATGGTCAGTGACATATGCCTACTTTGGTTGGTCATAGTGCATGGTAGCCACACTGTGCCACTACTTATTAAAACTCTTTGTACTTGATAGTTGATAACTAGTATTTCCAAACCATTGTTTCCCCCTTCGACCATTTATGACTCGTATTATGAGTTGTCAACGTTGACCACACATAGTGAAATTCTTTGGTCATGGCTAGTGACATATGCCTACTTTGGGTGGTCATTGTGCATGGTAGCCACGCTGTGCCACTACTTATCGAAGGTCTTTGTACTTGCTAGATAAAAAATATTAATTCCAAACCATCATTTCCCCCTCTGACCGTTTGCGACTCGTATTATGAGTTGTCAACGTTGACCGCACATAGTGATATTCTTTGGTCATGGTAACTGACATATGCCTACTCTGGTTGGTCATTGTGTATGGTAGCCACACCGTGCCACTACTAATTGAAGTTATTTGTACTTGCTAGTTCATAACTTGTATTCCCAACCCATTGTTTCCCCTTCTGACCATTTGTGACTCGTATTATGAGTTGTCAACGTTGAAAACATGTATTTAAATTCTCTGGTCATGGTCAGTGCCATATGCCTACTTTGGTTAGTCATTGTGCGTGGTAGCCACACCGTGCTACTCTTTATTGAAGGTTGTTGTACTTGCTAGTCAATAACTAGTATTCCCAACCCAGTGTCTCCCCATCTGACCATTAGTGTCTCGTATTATGAGTCGTCAACGTTGACCACACATAGTGAAATTCTTTGGTTATGGTCAGTGACATATGCCAACTTTGGTTGGTCATTGTGCATGGTTGCTACACCGTACTACTACTTATTGAAGGTCTTTGTACTTGCTATTTGATAATCAGTATTTTCCAACCATTGGTTGCCCCTCTGACTATTTGACACTCATATTATGATTTGGCAACGTTGACCACACATACTGAAATTCTTTGGTCATGGTCAGTGACATATGCCTGCTGTGGTTGGTCATAGTGCATGGTAGCCACACCGTACCACTACTTATTGAAGGTCCTTGTACTTGCTAGTCGATGACTTGTATTCCAAAGCCATTGATTCCCCCTCTTACCATTTGTGACTCATACTAGGAGTTGTCAACGTTGACCACACGTTGTGAAATTATTTGGTCATGGTTAGTGAAATATGCCTACATTGGTTGGTCATTGTGCGTGGTAGCCACACCGTGCAAGGTCCACATAACTTGAGCAAGGCCAAGACAACTGGAGCAACCCCAAGACAACAGCAGCACGGCCAAGACAACTGGAGCAAGCCCAATACAACTGGAGCAAGCCCAATACAACTGGAGCAAGGCAAAGACAACTGGAGAAAGGCCAAGAAAACAGGAGCAAGGCCAGGACAACTGGAGCAAGCCAAATACATCTGGCGGAAGCACAAGACAACTGGAGCAAGACCAAGACAACTGGAGCAAGCCAATGAAAACTGGACCAAGCCCAATACAACTGGATGAAGACCAAGAGAACTGGAGCAAGGCCAAGACATCTGGAGCAAGGCGAAGACAACAAGAGCAAGTCCAAGACAACTGGAGCAAGCCCAATACAACTGGATCAAGACCAAGACAACTGGAGCTAGGCCAATACAACTGAAGCAAGGCCAAGACAAATGGAGCAAGACCAAGACAACTCGAGAAGGGCCAGGACAACCGGAGCAAGCCCAAGAAAACTGGAGCAAGGCCAAGACAATTGGAGTAAACCCAAGACAACTGGAGCAAGGCCAAGACAACTGGAGAAATCCCAATACAACTGGAGCAAGCCCAAGACAGCTGGAGAAAGCCAAATACAACAGGAGCAAGCCCCAGACAACTGGAGCAAGGCATAGACAACGGGATCAAGGCCAAGACAACTGGAGCAAGCCCAAGACAACTGGAGCAAGCCCAATACAACTGGATAAAGACCAAGACAACTGGAGCAAGGCCAAGACAACTGGAGCAAGGCCAAGACAACTGGTACAAGGCCAAGACAGCTGGAGAAGGGCAAGAGCAAGCCCAAGACAAGGGGAGGAAGACCAAGAAAAATGGAGCAAGGCCAAGACAGCTGGAGAAGGGAGAAAACAAGAGCAAGCCCAAGACAAGGGGAGGAAGACCAAGACAAATGGAGCAAGCCCCAGAAAACTGGAGCAAGGCCAAGACAGCTGGAGAAGGGAGAAAACAAGAGCAAGCCCAAGACAAGGGGAGGAAGACCAAGACAAATGGAGCAAGCCCCAGAAAACTGGAGCAAGCACAAGACAACAAGAGCAAGGCTTTGACAACTGGAACAAGGCCAAGACAACTCAAGCAAAGCCAAAACAAGTGGAGCAAGCCCAAGACAAGTGGAACAAACAAAAGAAAAATGGAGCGAGATGAGTACACCTGGAGCAAGCACAGGATAACTGGAGTAAGAACAAGACAACAGGAGCAAGCCCAATTCAACTGGAGCAAGCCCAAGACAATTACAGCAAGGCTAAGACAACTGAAGCAAGGCCAGGATAACTGGAGCAAGCCCAAGACAGCTGGATCAAGACCAAGACAACTAAAGCAAGCCCAAGAAAAACTGGAGCAAGCCAAGGACAACTGGAGCAAGCCCAGGACAACTTGAGCAAGGTCAAGACAACTGGAGCAAGCCCATGACAACTGGAGCAAGGCCAAGACAACTGGAGTAAGCCAAAGACAACCGGAGCAAGGCCAAGACAACTGGAGCAAGACCAATACAACTGGAGCAAGCCCAGGACAACTTGAGCAAGGTCAAGACAACTGGAGCAAGCCCATGACAACTGGAGCAAGGCCAAGACAACTGGAGTAAGCCAAAGACAACCGGAGCAAGGCCAAGACAACTGGAGCAAGACCAATACAACTGGAGCAAGCCTAGGACAACTGGGGCAAGCCCAGGACAACTTGAGCAATTTCAAGACAACTGGAGCAAGGCCAAGACAACTGGAGCAAGACCAATACAACTGGAGCAAGCCTAGGACAACTGGGGCAAGCCCAGGACAACTTGAGCAATTTCAAGACAACTGGAGCAAGGCCATGACAACTGGAGCAAGGCCACTAAACTAATCCCAAGACAACCAGAGCAAGGCCAAGACAACAGGAGCACGCCCAATGCAACTGGAGCAATTCCAAGACAACTGGAGCAAGGCCAAGACAACTAGGGCAAGGCCAAGAAAACTGGAGCAAGACAAATAAAACTGGAGCAAGCTCAAGAAAAAAGGAGCAAGCTCAAGACAACTCTGGCACGAATCTGGCGTAACTCTGGCACAACACTAGCACAACTCTAGCACAACTCTTGCACAACTCTGGCACAACTCTGGCAAAACTATGGCACAACAATGCCACAACTCTGGCAAAACTCTGGCACAACACTGGCATAACTCTGGCACAACTCTCACATAGCCCTGACACAACTCTGGCAAAACTCTGGCACAACTCTGGTACAACTCTGGCTCAGCTCTGGCACAACTCTGGCACAACTCTGGCACAACTCAGGCACAACTCTAGCACAACTATGGAACACCTCTGGCACAACTCTAGCACAACTCTGGCACAACTCTGGCACAACTCTGGCACAACTTT